>JAOSBN010000006.1:4694668-4705014 GCA_027563595.1 Erythroxylum suave | reverse complement strand
TTTCTATAAGTTTATGGGTCATTCCATAATTTCTAAACATTTTTGGGTCAATCTATGATTTCTAATAACTTTTGAGGACAATCCATAATTTCTAACAATTTTCGGATCAATCTATAATTTCTAATAGTTTTGGGGTCAATCTATAATTTTTAATAACTTTTGGGATCAATTCATAATTTCTATAAGCTTATGGGTCATTTCATAATTTCTAAATATTTTTGGGTCAATCTATGATTTCTAATAACTTTTGAGGTCAATCCATAATTTCTAACAATTTTCGAGTCAATCTATAATTTATAATAACTTTTGGGGTCAATCTATAATTTATAATAACTTTTGGGATCAATATATAAATTATATTAATTTTTTATCAATCTATGATTTCTAGTAACCTTTGAGTTCAATCAAAATTTAACATAATTATTAGGGTCATTTCATAATTTTTTATAATTTTTTGACATTTACCCAAAAAATAAAAAATTGATGAAAAAATCACAAATAAACATCATAATAAAATTTCAACAAAAAATGTAAAACATCAAATGCAAAAAAAAATCTAAAAAATAAATATCACAAATATCTAATATAAAAATAACATATTTACTATAAATGAATATTACATATAATAAAAAATATTATGTAAAAAAAACTTGTTGAAAAAAGAGAACAATTTCCTGGTTTGGAATGGCTAGTGCTGGTGCAAATGCAATGAATGCTGATGAAGTGCAAGGAATGAAGAAGCAAAAGTTGAAGAAATCCAAATTTAGTTTAAGAGAGGGCTTTAGTATGTGAACAAGTAGAATATGAAGAAGCAAAATATGAAGAAGATGAGAAGAAATGGAGGGCTTCGGTCTATTTCTTCTCATCTCCATAACGCAACAAAGCTAGCAATTATGCTGGCTCTGTGAAAAGCAGCTGCACGTTGGAGGGACTACAGCTGCTGTGGCCATCCAGCCTTGCAAGATGGCGGGATGGCCACGTGTTTTCCACCTCGCCATGGGTGCGGGTTGGCCACGTGTTAATCCACCCCGCCAATGTACTTGGCGGGGTGGAAAACACGTAATAGAACCCCCTTTGGCAGGGTGGAAAACACATAATCCACCCTACCAAGTGCTACGGCGCGGTGTCCTATACCCAGAACCCCCTTTCTTTTTCTCTCACATCATGGACGGAAAATTTTTTTTGTAACAGGCTAAGAATTTAACCGAAATAATGCCTTAGAGAATTGATACAACTCTACCATGCCTTGTGTATCCAACAACTCCTTGAGATTCATAGTAATAATAGGACCATCTATGTTCTCATGTGTGCTTCTGAAACTCTAGAGACATACTAACTAACATTATGCATATAGCTTGCTAAATGACATCAATATAACGTTAATATCTCTCTCAAGCCTCATCAATGGCATTTGAACTAGGCTCTAGTGGAATAAGAGTGTCAAAAACATAAAGCTACTTTTCATGTCTGAGAACAATTCTTAAGGTACGAAATCATTCCAAAAAATCAAGTCTAGTCAACTAGTTAGCATTCATAATGTTCCTCAACGTTAGATTGGTATGCATCTTCTGATTCAATAATCAAAAGATATAATAGAGCAAGTATTACTTTATACCCAAAAATCAAATAAATTAAGGACTTTTAATAAATATTTAATTATTCCCATTATTTTATTCAAAATAATAACCCTCGCTATTAAATTGAGAAATTATCAAATAATTTCCTAATGGGATAGGATCTCAATTAAAAACAATTGATATTGAATTTACTCAATAAACTAACTAAATTTAAATAAGGTGGGCAACAACTTTGTCGATCATATCTTAGGTGACTCCCAAATTTGTTAGGTGATAACTCTTTGCCAAAATATATCATATATATTAATCCTAACTCTACGTCTAAATCCATACGATTATGAGTTTGTTCATCCAAATCTAGTTAAGTATAAATCATTAATTTAAGATTAAAAAATTTGGGTTAAGCTGACCTTGAATTTACTCAATAAACCTTGAAATAAATAAAACTATGGTTTTATTCTTAAATAATGGAAGACAACTATCATTTTCTCAACATATGCTTAATATTTAATTGAAGAATTTAAAATTTCAAAAAATCTTGATCTCATAAAAAATAATATAATTTCATTATATTTTGAATTTATAACATAACCTAATTATGAAAGAAATCATTTAAAAACTTGTGTTTGATTGATTTGATAACTAATTTAATTTAATAATTTAAGTCCTTGAAAAATTAAACTAAAATTTAAAATATTCCTAATAAAATTATCCTTTGAAAGTAATTTTCAAACATTTAGAAAAACGCTTTATCAGTTTTATTAAGAATATAAACCAATTTAATCTCTATTAAATTAATTTAATTGAAATTAAGAACTTTGAAACACAAAAATCAAACTAAAAATGATTTGAGGACGTGTGTGGCTGTGTGCTACGCATGCTGGTTCAACTAGTACCATTGTTTGACGCGTGCAACGCAGGCACCGACAACTTTTAAAACAAGCCTTATTCCCCCAGCGTGAGGGCAGAGCCAGGGTTTTCCTCGCCCTTTACTGCCTCCTATTTGTTTCTCTCGACGCTGCTACTTCCCCACACCTTCTGGTAATTGGTGATCCATTCAGTAGGCATCAACTTTTCAAGCTCCATAGCTAGTAACTGCTTCGGGATCTAGAGAATAGTAGTCTGATCATTTAGATTTCCAACGGTTTATCTGTTGTGCTACTTTAGGGCAAAACTACCCCCCTTCACCAGTGGCAATTTGCCATTGGCTCTAGCCATCACCAGCAATGGTTCACCGCTGGTGGGCGACCCACCAAAGACGATTCATGACTGGTGATATCTAATATACATAAGCAAGAGATTCCATTACACACATAAATCACACAGGCAATAAACACAGAGACAAATTAATTTCCAGAAACAATAACAAAATATGGAGCAGACACAAAAACAATTTCTGGATCCAAGAAAATAAACACAAAGTAACATGCGTTTTGATTTTTCAAGGAATTAATTATCGAGAACAAAACAAAACAACAGTAACACAGCGGTAGATAACGAGTGACAGAAAAATTTTTCTAAACAGTTTTGAGTTTAATAAAATTATAAAGTCTTAATTTTATTAAATAAATAACAATCAAGTGCTTAATTCAAGTTAAACAATTAAACGAGGCTTTGATATCATGTTAGAAACTAACCATGATCGAATCACGGACATAGTGGAAAAAATAAAACTTTTACAATTTTCGATCAAATCCTGATAATTGAATAAATTGAATAACGAAATCAAATCATAAAATATAAAATCGTACCTAATTCAATTTTTTTTGTTGAAATCCTTTGAAAACTTTTCGATGTGTTAACCATGAGTTGTTCACGTTTCTAATCTCTAATAATATCCAAAGAGCAAGCAGTTTTCCAACTCTTAAGAAGAAAAAATAAGAGTGCTAACTCCCTTATACTAATTCCTTATTTATAGGAAAAGCATCAAGGTTTTTTAATTTTTATTTAAATTAAATACCTCAATTATAATTAAATTCAAATTCAAATTAATTTTATTTTATTAAAATCAAATATATCATATTTAATCCTAAAGTTTCTCAAACTTTGTAATTAAATAAATTTATGTTAAAATTAAATACATCAATTATAATTAAAGTCTAACTCTAACTCCAATTATAATTAAAATTAATTTAATTTAATAAAATCAAATATCTCATATCTGATCCATAAAATTTCTCAAATTTTATAGTTAATTTTAACTTAATTGAAATTAATTTTTATCTTTTAAATTGCTCTATATATGTGACTTATTAGGTTCCTAATATATTGACGATGATTATAAATTATAATTCTAATTTATAGTTAGAATCAGATAAATTAAAACTCTTCTAATTTATCTTTAATTATCTGATTAAAAAATTCATAATCATAGATCAAGATTAATGTCTAACAACATATCATGACTATCCAAATATCTGGAATATCATAGTGGTTTGACTTAAATTGTCCATGCATGGTTACAATATATAATTTAATCCTTTTGTCATCCAATATTCCAATTCGACAAAGCATAGATATAGTGTTTACTCTTTTGTATCCAATCATGTTCATTTTTGCTAATTAGTAATTGATTTATAATTGTATTTAAAAATACTTTTTCAAATGTCAATTTATTCTGACTAGAGAATTCTATAAATCACTACTAATCAAAAGCAGTTAAGCATTCTCTCTATTTACTTTAGAGTGATGAATTCTTTATTGACTTATTCAATTATCTCCATATGGTCCATACTACATCCAAGTACTACCGACTGAATTATTCTAGGATGGTTCATAAGTGACATCAAAACATAATAATTCCCACATGAGATAAGTTGGTAAATTTAAGTATAAGGATTAATTGTACAACCATCATTATGAGAAAATCAACATACACATAAGTAATAATCCATTTGGGATCTTCATAATTGGGTCAGTTCAGTGACTTATTCTCTAATAAGTATTCACACATTAGTTTAAGTAGTGACTTATTCTCTAATAAGAACCTACACATTAGTTTAAGTAGTGACTTATTCGTCGATAATCACCTATACATTAGTTTAAGTATCTTCATACTTTATATGTGAGATTGATTACTTTTTTCGTAGGAAAAAAACTTAACGTATGTTAGTTTTATTATTTCATCAACATCTTATCTTGATGAAACTACAACTAGGAATATTTAAGAATAATACATAAATAT
This sequence comes from Erythroxylum suave, assembly GCA_027563595.1. Classification (NCBI taxonomy): domain Eukaryota; kingdom Viridiplantae; phylum Streptophyta; class Magnoliopsida; order Malpighiales; family Erythroxylaceae; genus Erythroxylum; species Erythroxylum suave. The sequence goes on along the minus strand of JAOSBN010000006.1, from coordinate 4,700,253 downwards.
AAATTGAATTTCATAATTATGATTTTATCATAATTTCAGTTACATAGTAATTATTCAGGTATTTTGCCTTTAGTATTAAAACATCAAATATAATTAACTTAATACATAAAGATAAAGAAAGTCTTTTATTAATTAAACAATAATGTCATACAATAAATTGCAACTGATTGATTGGCTACAAGGGCATAAACTAGTAGTTAATGTATCATAGGCATATATAAAACTAATGTATGTTAGTTTTATTATTTCACCAATATCTTATCTTGATGAAACTACAACTAGGAATATTTAAGAATAATACATAAATATAAATTGAATTTCATAATTATGATTTTATCATAATTTCAGTTACATAGTAACTATCCCAGGGATTTTGCCTTTAGTATTAAAACATCAAATATAATTAACTTAATACATAAAGATAAATAATATCTTTTATTAATTAAACAATAATGTCATACAATAAATTGCAACCAATTGATTGGCTACAAGGGCATAAACTAGTCGTTAAAGTATCATAGGCATATATAATACCTGAAAAGATTGGGCCATAATTTAAGCTAATCAGACCCATTTTATCATTGAAGAGAAGATACTGTCCTTGGTTTAAAACATAACAGTTAACTATCTATAGGCCCTATTTCGCAATTACTTGATTGCATTAGCTGTTAGCTGATTCTATCAGTGGTTAGTCGATAGTGATTAATATAGCTGATTTGACCAGCAGATAACATCACATGTTTATTTAAAAATGTTTGGTAAAATTAGTTGTTTATTTATTAGTTGTTACGTGTAAAATGACTTATGAGGGCTTGACTTAAAAAAAGATTTATAAAGACATGAGTATTATATCTTAGTATTTCTTTGAATAATCTTCAAAAGAATATAGGTAGAGAAAAAGAAACCAATACCATCTTTTAAAGTAAAGGTTTATAATAAACTAAGAACGAAGTCGAATTGTCATTAAACTAGAATCAATATTATCACAAATAGTTGTCATCTCCCAATTTTTCAATTTTTCAATGCCTTCTTGTGTAGAATTAACTTCAACATCTTCAAATACATCTGGAGGTATAAATTTAGGATCTTGATCGATGATGTTAAAAACCATATTGCCAATTGTGCCTATTCTAATATAGTTACGCAATGCAAAAGCTTCACAAATTATTCTATTTTGATCCATCAATACTTAGGCATTTTCTTCAATATCTTCCATCGAGCCTTAAAAATACCAAAAGCCCTCTCAATACAACCTCTCAATGATGAATGAGCCCGATTAAAAACTTCTCGAGATCCTCTTAGATTTGCACTACAAAACTTCGATTGATGATACCTTGTCTTTGGGTAAGGTGTCAAATATCCTTCTCTTTCTGGATAACCTTTATCAACCAAGAAATATTTACCTGAGTGTCCATGAAGGCAATATAATTAGTATGACTGATATCATAAAAAGCTTAAATTATAAATAGAAAATCCTATAAATCTTAAAGTTAACTGTCGGTGATTTTGGAAATTTGAGTCTTGGATTACCAATTGTATCAAGGAAAATACAAGATCATATGTTGATCCCTCCCAACCTGCTAAAACATACTTGAATAGTAAGTCAAAGTCACATGCAACTAGTACATTTGTAGTCATTATTCCTTTCCATCCTCTATATCCCATTTGATCCTCCTCTGCAACAACTACCGCTATATATGTACCATCAATAGCTTCAATGCAATCCTAATATAAAACAATAATTATAAGATGATAAACCGACCATTTTTAACCAAAAATTTAATGAATCAGAGGGGAACATATTCAATTACCTTAAAATATTGCATATATCTAGCATCATTGGCAATTTGTAATGGAATGGGATCGTTTGGTATGAGTATATCCCTTAAAAATCCATCTATGACACTCAAAACTTCTTTTAAAACTTTATTCACAGTTTCACCAAAATGTTGAAAGCGCTCATGGGTATCTTTATTGGGGGCACCTTACTTAAGACATATACAAATGAACTCACTTTCTCCAAAATTAACTTCCTATTCGAAGCCTCAAACTATAATTGTTTTCTAAAACCATGCATAATTGATGAAATGTATTTTGATTCATCCTAAATGTATTAAAACAACTTTTTTTCATGACCATTAAATATTTCATTCATTCATAGTTCTTTTGTTAGATAGGATGTTATGTATGGTTCCTTGTATTTATGGTTCAAAAAATACATACCCATATAAACCCACTACATAAGCCATCAAATCCCAAAACTCATTCTTATTGTCCAAAAATTACTTAATTTGTAGAATTTGAATAATTTGCATAACATTATCATCCATACCTAGAAATCAACAAGTAAAACATATTCTAAATAAACAAGACACTTGTATTTCTAAATATTAAGAAGTAAATAATATAACATATAATAAAATTATATATTACCAATTGTATAACATATATAATAAAATAAGGTTACCAGGTTCATAATCTCTCAAACCACATCATGTTAATATAAGCACAAAAATTATAAGAATGATAATTTAAACATAGTAATGCATAGAAACTATTTAATGTTTCTTATGCTCCTCATGTTCATACATAAACTTAATGTATTCAACTCTCTTTGTATCATCTGGTAAACAAAAAAAAAAGACCTTTTTTTGTGGATCTTCAATCAACATACAAGCAAAGTAAAATTTAGGGATGTCAGCCTCTAAAGCAGGCAAAGTACATAGTTTTTCCACATCCTTTGTATCATCATGATGTAATGCACCAACACCAGTACTTTGTGATGCACCAATAGTCATCATGTTCAACATTTTCATAATAGAAGCATTCATCTCCACTGTTGCTCTCTATGTCTCTTGAATGAATTACGTCATATTATCAAGTCTTTTACACTTTACTATAAATCCTCCTACCCTTTTAGTGGAATCAATTCTTGCACTGTTGTTATTTTGTGAACTATCACTCTCCAAAACCCTTTTACATATTCTTCTGTCACTCCCTTTATCATGTGTAACTTAAGGGTTAGCAACAGGAGTAGATGTAGGGGTCAGGGTCGGGCTAGCAACTCTTCTCAATCACCGGTCACATGGTAATTGTTTAGACTAGTCTCGTTCATATTGTCATGATCATGATAGCCTGACGGTTGATGATAAGCATTATGATTATAAGGTGAAGAAGGAAAATACATTGACTCAACTTCTCGGTGTCCTTGTGAAGGGTCAGCCATAGCACAAAATGTAATCTCCTTACGAGCCAAACATCCAAAAAGTTGATCCAAATCACATTCAAGCTCAGGTTCAAGCCCTTCTTATTTAAATGTTAAAACTGATATTCCCCTATAAAAACATTGTTAGAGTAGTGCTCTAAAGGCAATCACCTTTAGCACTTTTGTACAAAATTTATTTTGATTAATAAAGTAAAAGGCAAATTTTCATTAATTTGATGTTCGTTTATTTATGAATTGATGTTGATCTTAAATCAAATTAATGAAATCCATGATACAAAACATAGCATGAAGGAAATCATGATGAGATAATGATAATGAGATTCCTATTATGTGCAATTATGTTAGTATCTAGAATTCTAAATTGTCTCTAGTCATAGGATTAAAGACATGACATTATTAATCCAGATAGGCTAGTACAAGTTATACTCCTTGATTTGATCAAGTAGTGGATCTCACAAACTATAAGCATAAGATGTTTAGAGTTAACATGTGGATGCTTACTAAGAGTAGTAAGTATATAGGATGACCCGCTACGAAATTATCATATGGATGATCTATCAAATGTCAATAATTAATCTCATCGTAGCAACGGAGCAAATATCTTTAGACTTTAGGTACTCAAGGATATCTTGGATACTGATCATGTGCTTTGACACCATTCCTTGTTACATAAAGACGAGGTCGCTCATAGGGTGGTAATTAAGTACAACTATTAGTATTCGAAGGTAATTGAGTAGTTAATAAAGGATTCACCTCTCCTCATAGAAGGAGATGATACCCACGACGCTATTGTCGGGGGTCGTTACCCAAGAGTCTCTGGCCAGAATAGTCATGTGTCTCATGAAGAGAGTCTTCAATGACACATTGAGTAATGAGATCCCAGGACAAGAACTAACATCACTTGGACTAGATGTGACTTAATCAGTCTAGGAGGAGTTGACACATAGTCCGTACTCTGAACCAAGTAGGGTATAGAATGGTGAAGGAAAGAATTGCAAGATAATTTTTTATGAAAAGGTTCGTAAGTTGGATGATTAACTATTGAAGAGCTCATGTGTTAATCCACTTATGTTCCGGTAAATTGGCGTCATGAAACCTTTCATGATTTGCTTGAATTAAGAGTTAATTCAAGTGGCATGAAACCATCCATGATTTTCTTGGATTAAGAGTTAATTCAAGTGCCCAAAATAACTGAGAACCTAAGGGTCACACGCATAAAAAATCGAATGAAAAACAAAGTGTGCGTGGTTGTCATTGAAGTAGGTCATGATCATGACCGAAGGCACAAGATATGCATAAGTGAGTTCTTCACTTAAGTATACAAGAACTAACAAGTTAATAACACACTTAAGTGAGAGGATAAGGGGTCTAAAAGTGTTCTAAAGTCAGAGAAAAGTGGTCTTGAGTCTTGTTCATGCAATTTAAATAATTGTTGCATGAATCTAATTGCATGTAACATAATCTTGATCTATCTCTTCATTTGAATATCTACTTAAACTCATCTTGTTTGGTTCTCTAACCACCCTTACACACTGCTTGTCTTCATCTTTACGTGTTCTTGAGTGATCAAAGAAGGTGTTTGGTGATTGCTACAATCCAAACAAGGAGAAGGTTAAAGAAAGGAGGAGCTTTATCAAAGGTACATGTGCTAAAATTTCATGTTCTTATAATCTATGATGCATGCATCTAGGATTCTGCATTTTTGCGGATGTCGTGGGGTTGGAATTTAGATTCTGACACTTCCGCTGCCTTGTTATACATGTGATGCATGAATCCATGGCCACCTAAACATTGGCATCAGAGCGAGTTATACATGTATAAGGTGATCTATTGAACATATGCAAACTGTTTTCTGGGTTGTGATCGACATACATGTGATTTGGAAAATTTTGTATAAATTGCAGCAAATTTCTTTTTCTGATTTTCTTTAACAAAAATGTTTATAAGGTTTTATATTCAATGTTACGAATACCATACCGGACTTGGTACCGAATTGGGTTCTGATACGATACTATACCGGTATAGGTTAATATCGGGTACCATTTTGGATAATTTTTTAAATTTATGAAATAGTTCCTGAATTTTTTTTAAATAATAAATAATAATCACAATTTTAATTTAATTTATAAAATTAATTTCATAATTATTAATAAATATAATTAAATGTAAATATATTTTTAAAATATATAAATTTCAAAAAAAATTTGATTTAATAATTAAAAATATATAAAATAAATTTTAGTTTATAAATTAAATTTAAATTATTTATTTTAAAAATAAAAATTTTTATTAATACTTTATTAATAAATATTATATAAAATATTAAAATAATTTATTTTTAAGTTTTATTTAATTTATA
>JAOSBN010000006.1:4676877-4693304 GCA_027563595.1 Erythroxylum suave | reverse complement strand
AAATTAAAAATTCACAATAATTATAAAAGTTGAAATAAATAAAATAACTAATTAAAAAAACTTCGAACAAAAAGGGGGGAAAGAGAGGTTGGAGGGTGGGAGGGAGGGAGGGAGATTTTAAAAATTTTCCAAAAAGTCCCCCTATTTTTTAAAATTTCTGATACCAGTGGATATTTGGTTGGTATTTTGAATACTGATTGGTATTTAAACCTAGTACCACCAACCTCTTGTTTCTTATCGGTCTTGGTCCGACATAGTATGTATAGCTGGTACCGGCCGGTATGTATTGGTATTCATAACCATGGTTATATTATGTTTCTATTAAAGGAAATTGCAATTGAATGTTATTTTCTACTTGATTTCGAATTAATATCCAGTCCATTCATATGTTGGTTTCTGGAAATTTACTGAAAAACTGAATGCATCTGCTGATTTTTACAATTTAATAAAAATTCTAGTTTTTCTAATTTTCTTCCATAGAAATGTTTATAAGGTGTTATGTTATGTTTATGTCAAAGGAAAAGGCAATTGAATGTCATTTACTATTTTATTACTATTTTAGTTTCAGCCTAATACATGTATAAAGTTCTGGAAAATTCTGAAAATCTGATAGACATATGTGGTTGTAAATTCCAAATTAATTTTTATAAAAATTGTTTCTATGAATTTTCTACATGGACATGCAAGATAAGATGTTGCCACGTGTATGAGATACATGACACTTGTTGTTAAAATGATTATCTTATGCATGCTTGATGTAAAGTATGACTAGTGTTAGAAGTAATATGACAAGTGTCATAAACATGTGATGTGCTGGTTGATTCCATTAACTTAATAAATTCTTATGAATTAATCTCTGAAACTTTTAATTAGGCACATTTAGAATGCTTATAAGACTATGTAATTTTTCCCGAATTAATTGAATTTGATTCGATTAATAAATCAAGTCAAAGTCAACATTGATCAACTTTTTGAAAGCTGATGGAGTTGACTTGTTTAATGACTTATATGTATGTGTTTCGGTTATAAGACCTTAAAATTTTTTATGAGATAAGACATGTATTATTTTGATCATAGTAGCATGCTAAGTGCATGTGCTTGAAATTAGGGTTCTGGAAAATTTTTGGACATTGAATCGATCTCTTTAGTGTCTACTAGATTAACTCATTTATCTTGATGATTTTGATTGTAGAGAACATTTTTTTGACTTGTGTCAGAATTGTCTTGATAAATTTGAGATGACCTAGGGATATTTTAGATAATAATTCATGTTCCAGAATTTTGGAAACCCTAGGGATTAATTTAGAATTAATCCAATTAGAGTATTGCATTTCTAGTGTGACTCAAAAAAGATATGTACTAGAATTAAAGTGTTTATTTTGAACATCAAAATAATTGAAATTTTAGGTTTCCTAATTGAATCACATTCATAATTCGAATTAACACTTGTACCCGATTCGGTTCAAAAGTTGAATCAAATTATGAACTTTTAATGCATATTCAAGTTACAACCTAAATTAAACCTCCTTTGTGTGATATATGCATTTTGTGCATTTTAAGGGTGGTTATGGACATAGGTTCAATATAATTGAGTTGTCCATAATTTGAATATATATATGTGATATATACATATATATAACAAAAATTTTAGGACTTATGCCTTCCATTGATATGGCAAGAACTAAAATTCTTTTAGTGTTGGGTTGTTAGGCAAACCCAAGCCCGCACTACACAAATATGTTCAAACCATAGAAATTGGATTTTCGGATTAATAGGTTAGTCCTAACTGGAAGCGTTGATTTGTTGGGAAAACCCAAGGTCAACATGGATAGAGACGGAGTTGGGTAGTATACATGGGATTTATGCGCATCAAGAGTTGATAAACCTATGAGTGTGCCAAATCAACAGTTGATGGCACAAGATGATAGTTGCATAACTGAATATAATTGATATGAATGATATCTACCGATTGACCTAAGGTGACTTGTTGGGCAAACTCAAGGTCATTCTTAGTGATATTAAATATTGACCCATTAGGAAAACTACATGTTTTATCAAATTCGTAGTGAGGGCTTTAAATTTGGATAAAAATAGTGGGAACCATGTAATTAAAGTCCTTATTGATATACATTAGAGTACATTCTAACACTTTCTCTCATTCTTCTAGATTATTGAGTCGCCACGATGTCTTCTTCCAGTGTGAATCTACGCTCTCTATTAGACTCCAACAAACTCACAGGACCTAACTTCTTAGATTGGCTATAGATTTTAAGATTTGTTCTCAAATTTGAGAAACTATAATATGTCCTAGATGAACCACTTTCCGATCTCCCTGCTTCTGATGCATCTGATGAGGATCAGAAAGCTTATAGGAAACTATTGGATGATAGTGAGCTAGCTAACTGTATAATATTGACCTCTACATCACTGGAACTATAAAAGCAACATGAGACTATGGATGCTCATACCATAATCTACCATCTAAGAGAACTGTTTGATGAGCAAGCTTGGTTTGAAAGGTTTGAGACCTCAATGTTGCTTTTCCACTCTAAGATGGCTGAAGGATCATTTCTAGTGTAGGATGCACTAAAGATGAATGGATAAATTGAGAGGTTAGCCAGTTTGGGTTTCATAATGGATCATGAATTAAGTATAGACTTAATTCTGACTGGTTTGAATGATATTTATTCACAGTTTTTGCTTAACTATCGAATAAACCAAATATCAACTTCGATACCTAAGCTAATTAATCTACTCAAAACAGCTGAGCAAACTGTCAGAAAGAAAGTAAGGCTATAATGCTGGTGGACTGTCCTTCTAGTTCTCGCAAGAGGATCCAAAAGAAGAAGAAGAAGTCTAAGAAGCCAGTTGAAGGTGTAGCCAAGAAGAAGGCAAAAGAGACTACATTAAAGGGGATATGCTTCCATTGTAACAAAGAAGGACACTAGAAGAGGAAGTGCAAAGCCTATCTAGAGTTGCTGAAGTAGAAGAAGGCATTAGATGCTCCACCGTCTACTTCAAGTATGTTACTTGTCATTGAGGTTAATATTATTTCTGATCATAACATTTGGGTAGTAGATACCAGATGTGGCTCACACATATGAGTTGATATGCAGGGTCTCAGGGATAGTAGACCGCTTAAGAAGGGAGAGATGGATTTATGTGTGGGAAATGGAGCAAGATTTACTGCATTAGCTGTAGGAACCTATATTTTGTATCTTCCTAGTGGGCTAGAGTTAATTTTGGAAAATTGGTATTATGTATCCATTATGACAAAGAACATTGTATATGTTTCATCTCTTAATAAAACGAGATTTCATTTAAGTTTTTCAAGTAATGGTTGTTCAATTAAGTTGAATGAAATGTTGTATGGTACTACTACATTGTGGAATGGTATTTACATATTAGATATGTACAATCCAATTTTAAATATCAATGACAGTAAAAGAAAAAAACAGGATAATTTAAAATCATCTTACTTATGGCATTGTCGACTTGGCCATATAATTGAGAGACGAATGGCTAAGTTACATAGGATTGGTAGCTTATGGTCATTTGATTATGAATCATACAACACATATAAATTTCGCTTGTCAGGCAAAATGATTAAATAACTTTTTAAAGGAAAGGGTGAACGAGTGAATGAGTTATTAGATCTAATACAATTTGATGTATGTGGTCCGATGTCCATTTATGCCAAAGGTGGTTTTATGTACTTCATTACCTTTATCAATGATTATTCATGATATGGGCATGTGTATCTAATGAGATACTAGTCTGAAGTATTTGAAATGTTTAAACAATTTAGACAAGAAGTAAAGAAACAACTTAGTAAAAGTTTCAAGACATTTCAATCAGATCGAGATGGTGAATACTTGAACGAGGACTTTCTAAGTTATCTCAGGGATAACGAGATTGTATCCCAATGGACTCCCCCTTACAGACTGCAATATAATGGTGTGATTGAAAGTAGAAACTGAATCTTGTTGGATATGGTAAGGTCAATAATGGGTTTACCAAATTTACCAAAATCCTTTTAGGGTCATGTACTCGAGACTTCTGTTTATGTGATAAATAGAATCTCTTCAAAAGCAGTTATGTTACTCCATATGAAATATAGACTAATAAAAACCCTATCTTTCTCATATGAAAGTTTGGGATTGTCCAACTTATGTAAAGCGGATTCGATCAGACAAGCTTGAAGTGAAATTTGATAAATGTCTATTTGTAGGATATCTTAAGAAAACAATTGGATATCAATTCTACAATGCTTTAGAGCAAAAAGTGTTTGTCTCAAAGCATGTTGTCTTTTTAGAGAAAGAATTTCTTTTAAGAGAAGACAGTGAGAGCAAAGTTGAACTTGATGAAGTTTATGATGCTTAAACAGACGCAAATCAACTACCTGAACCTAAAATTATTGTTCATGGCGATCAAACAATAGTTGAATCTTCTGACACACAAAATGTTCGTAGGTTAAGTAAGATACGTAATGTTCCAAAGAGATATGGATATCCTGTAAGTGAACATAATGACATATTACTCATAAAGGACGATAAGCCTACAACCTACGAAGAGGCTTTGAAGAGTTCAAAATTTGAAAATTGGCTTCAAGTCATGAAGTCTGAAATGGATTCCATGTCAGAAAACCATAGACTTTGGTGGACCCACCGAAAGGCCTAAAACCCATAGGTGCAAGTAGATTTTCAAGAAAAAAATCGACATGTATGGTAATGAGATTACCTATAAAGCGAGACTAACTGTTAAATGTTATTGTCAAAGATAAGGCGTTGACTATGGCAAGACATTCAGCCCTGTAGCCATGCTTAAATCCATTAGAATACTCCTAGCCATTGCTGCTCATTATGATTATAAGATATGGCAAATAGATGTGAAAACAACTTTCCTAAGTGGAAACCTAGTTGAGGATGTATATATGCTACAACTTGAGGGCTTCATATCCAAAGATGACAAGAAGGTATGTAAGTTTCGGAAATCCATTTATGGATTGAAGAAAACATCTAAAAGTTGGAACATTTAATTTGATGAGACAATCAAAGAATTTGGTTTCTCACAAAATCTTGACGAACCTTATCTGTACAAGAAAGATAGTGGAGTGCTATTATATTCCTTATATTATATGTGTATGACAAATTACTAATAGGACATGATGTCTCAAGTTTGCAATCATTCAAATTTTGGTTGTCCCATAATTTTTCCATGAAAGACCTTAAAGAAGCAACTTATATTTTAGGAATGAAAATCTATAGAGATAGATCAAGGAAGTTATTAGGTCTTTCACAACCTAAATGCATAAATAAAGTATTAAAGAGGTTTAAGATGGAGCAGTCCAAGAGAGAGTTTCTTCCCATGACTGATGGGGTAAAACTCTCGAAATCTATGTGTCCTAAAATGCAAGATGAGAGGACTCGCATGAGTATGATCTCGTATGCTTCGGCAATACGATCAATAATGTATGTTACGTTATGTACAAGACCCGATATATCATATCCTCTAAGTGTTACGAGCAGATATCAATCAGATCCTGGTGAGTGTCACTAGGTGGTAGTCAAGAATATCCTAAAGTACTTGAGAATGAATAAGGATGTATTCTTGATATGTAGAGATGTAGATCTCATAGTTAGCGAGCATACTGATGCTAGTTTTCAATCTGACTAGGATGACTACAAATCCCAGTCAGGTTATGTTTTCACACTGAATGGTGAAGCAGTCAGTTGGAAGAGTTATAAACAAAAGACGATTGTAAATTCAAAGATCAAGTCAGAGTATATTGCAGCTGCGGGAGCGGCAAAAGAAGTTGTTTGGATCAAGAAGTTCATTATAGAACTTGGAGTGATTTCGAGCATTATAGACCCGATAATGTTCTATTTGTGACAACAACGGGGCTATTGCTTAAGTCAAGGAACTAAGGTCTCATCAGAGGTCCAATCACGTACTCAGGAGATATCACCTGATCAAGGAGATAATTGATAGAGGTGATGTGAAGATAGAGAGAGTGCCTACAGATCAGAACATCATTGATCCTTTGACTAAGTCATTTCCTCAAATGAAATTTGATTCTAGTGTACTCGTCTATGATATTAGATATAAAGGCGATTGACTTTAGTGCAAGTGAGAGACTGTTAGAGTAGTAGTCTAAAGGCAATCACCTTTAGCACTTTTGAACAAACTTATTTTGATTAATAAAGCGAAAGGCAATTTTTCATTTATTTGATTTTCATTTATTTATGAATTGATGTCGATCTTAAATCGAATTAACGAAGTCCATGATACAAAACATAGCATGAAGGAAATCATGATGAGAGCATGATAATGAGATTCCTATCATGTGCAATTATGTTAACATCTAAATTATTCCTAGTTATAGGATCAATAAGAAAGGAAATTATTAATCCGGATAGACTAGCACATATTATACTCCTTGATTTGTTAAAGTAGTGGGTCTTACAAACTGTAAGCATGAGATGTTCAGAGTTAACATATAAATACTTACTAAGAGTAGTAAGTACATCAGATGACCCACTATGAGATTATCATATAGATGATCTATCAAATGTCAATGATTAATCCCATCATAACAATTGTGCAAATATCCTTAAAGTTGAGGTACTCAAAGATATCTTAGACACTTATTATGTGCTTTGACATCATTCCTTGTTGCCTCAAGACGAGGACGCTTAGAGGGTAGTAATTGGGTATAGCTATTAGTATTCGAATATAGCCAATAAAGGATTCACCACTCCTAATAGAAGGAGATGATACAAACGGTCTCTTGTTAGGGTCATTACTTATGAGTCTTTGGCTAGAGCAGTCATGTGTCATGAAGAGAGTCTTCAATGACACATAGAGTAATTAGATCCCAAGACAAGAACTAACATCACTTGGACTAAATGTGACTTAGTCAGTCTAGTAGGAGTTGACACATAGTCCATACTCCAAACCAAGTGGGATATAGAATGGTGAAGAGACTAATTACACGGTAATTGTCTATGGAAAGGTTTGTAAGTTGGATGATTAATTATTGAAGAGCTCGTGGGTTAATCCACTTATATTCCAGTAAATTAGCAATTATTGAAGAGCTCGTGGGTTAATCCACTTATATTCCAGTAAATTAGCATTGCTTGAATTAAGAGCTAATTCAAGTAGCATGAAACCATCCATGATTTGCTTAGATTAAGAGTTATTTCAAGTGCCCAAAATAACCAAGAACCTAAGAGCCATACATATAAAATATCACATAAAAAACAAAGTATACATGACTATCATTGAAGTAGGCCACAAGGCCACGATCGTGAGCGAAGGCACGACAGATGATGCATAATTGAGTTCTTCACTTATGTCTACGGGAACTAACAAGTTAATAATACACTTAAGTGAGAGGATAAGGGGTCCAAAAGTGTTCTTGAGTTAGATAGAAGTGGTCTTGAGTCTTGTTGATGTAATTTGTGCAATTGTTGTATGAATTTAATTGCATACAACATAATCTTGATCCATCTTTCCATTTGAGCATCTACTTGACTCATCTTGTTTATTGCTCTTCATCTTTGTGTGTTCTTGAATGATCAAAGAAGGTGTTTGGCATTTACTACAACTTAAACAAGGAGAAGATTAAAGAATGGAGGAGCATTATCAAAGGTACATATGCCAAAATTTCATGTTCTTATAATCTATGTATGCATGCATCTAAGATTCTGGATTTTTTAGGATATCGTGGGGTTGGAATTTAGATTCTGACACTTCATCTGCCTTGTTATGCATGTGATGCATGATTCCGTGACTAACCTAACAAAAATAAAAATAACCTAAATATAAATTATTTAAGTAACTATTTAGCATTAAAGTAAAGGAAAATATCTTAAATTGGTTTTGCCAAAATGTTAACCTTATTCTTCAGTGTCCACCACTCCTCATTGACATTGATTGTTCCTTTGTCATACTCTCATCCTAATCTTATTTCTTTCCCTTTTAACTATTTCCAAGGACTCCATCTAACTCCCATCCAATCAAACTTATTTTTAAGTTTATTTTTATCCTATGGTAAGTTGGCTACTTTCTGAAACTCCACCTTCTTCCATAGTAACCTTTGACAAATAACTTCACCACATTTTCCCTTACTCCTTTGAATATATTAGTTACAAAAGTTATTAACCACCCTGCCTATATCATTTCCCCCTTAATTTTCTTTTTTGTTTCTTTTTTAAGATGTTGACATCTAATCATATAAGGAAAGAGAAGATTATATACTAGTTAATCAATTTGCAACTAGCTATGAATCATATCTAACCAACTAATTTGGTTACTATTTTTGCAAGCATAACCTAATACAAATCAAATGCACAGTATTATGCAAATCATCATAATATCCAAGCTCATACAAATCAAATCGAATTATTATCCAAAAAAAAGGAAGTGCAAAAACGAAAAATTGAAAACAGATTGAGTTAAGACCATTCTAGAAAACAATAAATCAAATGGAAGATAAACCGACTTAACAAAGCTAAAAGAAAACTTGGATGTGATTAGATACCACTGATTTCCTTTGGAAAGACCTGGATGCGCTAATTGTGAAACAACGCGTTTAATCTACAATGCAAGCAAAATGCAGTTAGGAGAATGAATGTTATACTATACAACTCCAGATTTTTAGGAAATGTGTTATGAGAATCATACAAGTATGCATATTCTAATTTATCTCAGCAATTTTTCTGTAACAGTATGTGAATTTTGTTAATTAAAAGATACAAAATGATACGTTATGACTTATAGCACTAACAAAAGAATCACAAACATACAAAGTGGTAGAAAATATTGCAAAAGAGCAAAAAGACAGCATTGGAATTATAATCAATGGCCTATGGTATGAACCCATCAGTAATTTCCGGGAAGATACCCATCAATAATTCCTGGGAAGATAAGTTAGCAGCTAAGAGAGACCATACTTTCTACATGAACTGGTAAGCATCTCTATCATTCATGTTCGCACAGAGTTCCAGAATAGAGATGAAAAAAACGTTTAAATTATGAGGTTTCTGGAACCAATTATAGCTGGAAAATATCTAGCAGAAATGCGAAACGTTCTACAATCTGATTTACTTGTGTTTTCAAACAACAAGCTGAAGATGCTGAAGAATGGATTAAACTTCATAGGTATAAACCACTACAATAGTTTCTATATTAAAGATTGCTTGTTTGCTCCATGTGAACAAGGATCTAGAGCTTCAAGGACGAAAGGTTTCTCTCCTACAACTATCAAGGTACTCAAACAAGTTATCCTGTATTATTATTTCCATACAGACATCCATAGATCAATCGAGTTTTGATCCATAGATGGAGTTGCTACCATTTCTCAAAAAAATCTGTGTTCCTGGTGCTAACAACCTATGCTACGCTAATGCTAATTCTAATCTTGATATATCACATCATCTCTTCCACAACTTAAAACCTTTAGAGTGCAACATCTTTTGCCACATACATAACACCACATTCCTCCCATCTGCTTACGTGGAACCAGGGCTCCAGCTTATGGAAGATAAGAGTATGCATCATCTGGATGTGCTTCTTTTGGAATGCATCTGTCGGAAAATACGAGTGCAATGATTATCCTATATCATGTTCATGCCAGGAAGAAAGTTAATATTTGTAATCACAATAATCTATATAACCTCAGTTGCTCGCATAGCTGAATTGCCTCAAGCCCCACTGTGCCAGTTTCATCTATATCAATACATCCGCTGCTATCTACAATTACTTTTTAACCATCAATTATGAGATGTTGGCTGTATTGGAATGAAGTATACTATCTATGATTGCAGGATAATTTTTCATACAACTTATACGTATAACACAATCAACATCAAATGTATAAATGCAGATCAGAACAAAGCACTACATGCCAACATCAGAATTTTTTCAGTACCAGGATAATCTTTATGTTCCGTTGATGACATTCTTCCAGGAAACTATTGGTCAACAAGAAGTGATGAAAAAGAAATACAACAGCAGTCTAAAATGATCAATTAGAATTACTCTTGACGACATAAAATGTCTATGCCTTGGTGGATCTTATCTCTTTGAGTTCCTGTTCAAACTGAACAAGTTTTTCATGTATAGGCTTCAAAAACAGCTTCAAATCTTGTCAGACCCGCACCTTATCTTGCTGTAAAAGTTCCTTGTCATCACTAAGCCAGACATTGTTACTCCTTTCTTCCGCAATACTATGTATTGTTAACTTTCTCAGCCAAACTCAGTTATCTTTATCATTTGAAGGTTGAACGTTATGGAATAGTTAAATTGATCAAAAGAACGAAACTTATCATAATAGGATAAACTTATCCCCCTTTTTTTATCGCTATCTCTATCGCTATTTATCTATATTTCTATTTCTTTAATAATTTGTAATAACTTTTGGATATAATCGTCTTTTTATCCTTTAATTTTTCAGCCACTATTTGAAAATGCTCCTCATAATAGTGATTTTAAAATAGTGACTTAGGTTCAATATACTAATTACCAAACAAGATTATTGTCAAACATTCAAATACATCTTAATCCGTCAAAAAAATAGTTGATCAACTATTTGCCAATCAAACCTATACGTTTCATTTTCTTAAACTACAGAAGTTTGGCTGCATTTTTTTCTTCAATGGTAGGATGATTCCACTTATAATGCAGATCATGGCTGAGTATGAACAGAAACCCAATATTATATCCTTCTCTGGCCTTGGGGGGTTATTGTCGTGTTTTTCTTCTACAAATCAAGAACTTCTTCGGCCCCATTAAAGTGGAAGGCGTGTTGCATTTTGTGAATGATGTCTGCCTAATCATTTTGAAAATGACAAATGTCCGATAAGACCCCCTCTCTTGATGAAGAGATTTCCAACAAGAATGTAGGGCAAAAAGATGAAAATTTGCGACGTTTCTTACGCACGAGTTCTTTCCAAGTTTCAAACCCTACTTTTAATGGGTGCAGTAACGAGCATGTTCGATTAAGATTTGTCAATTCATGTGGGAAAGCTGTACATCCAAAAAGAATTTCCTTATTTGTGCTTCTGAAATCATCCTGGACCCAACTTGGAGTCACTTGGCTGTAGAGAAGAGCAAAGTCATGGCCGTCAGTAGAAGCATGAGATTAGTTCTTTAAGTATTTTTGTCGAATTACCTTTCCCCATGAGTGCAGAAGACAAGTACTTTAGGTTTAGACTTCAGCGAGCAACTATTAAACTAAAATTGGAACTGGCAATTTCCGTAAAACTGTTGTTTTCTGTGGCTTCCTTTTCTATTCAGAAATCTATCTCTATGTGGATCAAACTGGCACTATTATGGAACAAGTTAACAGTTGCTTTGTCAAGCACACCGGATAGATACAAATACAAAATTAAGTTGGCACGAATAACAGTTGATGCAATAGACAATAACAATTTCATTGATGCTTTGTCAACTACAAAGTACCATGGGAATAACAGATCCTGGTGAAAGCCGTGTTTGCTAAATGATGACAATTGAACTGATGACAGCATTTACAAAGGATATTGGAAGCCGAAAACAATATTGAAGTTGTTCAGATGTAGTAGTGATGCACAATAAGGTATATACATAACCATCGTCTTAATAATGTCTGTTCTTAATTCAATAATCCACGACCATCTTTTGGTAACTTTAATCCAGGAAAGGAAGTGAGTCGTGATAGATTAGGAATCAAAAAGGAGGACCATCCACCACTGCCAGGATTCTTCGATCATCATATCCACCACTTCAAATCTTAAGCTTCTGTTTATGCACTGCTCTTCTTTTGATGAGCTCCATGAGCAAAGTAAGGCTTGGCAGGAATACGTCTGATGGCCTTAACTCCTAATGGGTTGTTCTTACTCTGTTCAAAGATTTAACATTGGTAATCAGAAAACAAATAGCATAGTGCATGGAAATTAAGAGTACATCGAGTGTAGTTGGTCGTACCATCAAGCAGGTTCCTTCATTAACATTACAAACAGGATACTCATGAGGGCAGCAGCTATTATGATCATCACAGCAAGTGGCCCCCTCAAGTGGGCAGCATCCCCATTCGAAGCAATAATTGGCATACTCAAAGACACAGCAGCAGGTGCTGCTTTCAGGGCAGGCATAGTAACTATCACATACAGTTGGAGGTTTTATTGGAGAGGGTGGAGAAGGGCCAGGATTGGGTGGGTTTTGGCCTTTCTTGATAGGGTAAGAGGCCTCCATGGCAATCCCACACTTTCCTGTTGAACTAGCAATGTTTCGTTCCATCCTAATGTACCCTTGTTCTCCCCAGGCATCGCCCCATGAGTTCTTTACAATCCAGTAATCCTTTCCATTTTCAGTGCCATATCCAACTGCAGCCACTCCATGGTCCAGAGCTGTACCACATCTTCCAGTAAATATGCCCTGAAACATGAACAGGGAAACAAGTCCATGAATACCAGTTAACTAGATCGACACAAAAGATGTTGAAGAAGAAGAAGATAAATACCGAATTATACAACTGGAAAGCTCTGCCTCCTGCTTCAATAGCAACACTCACTGGCTGATTAGAAAGTGCCTTTTGCAGTGCTCTCTCGTTATTCATAGGAACATCTTCATAACTATCGATTTTAACGACTTTGGCATTTTTCTGCAAATGCAAAAGATAAATATGAGAGAACATACTTCCCACAGTATCTATCATCTTCCCAGTTATAAAAAAGAATTAAGACGGACCCTGTAAGGGTCACATTTGCTATCACGAGCAATGTAGGGATAATCTTCTTCACTATCAACGCCACCGTTTTTGATGATGAATTCGAAGGCATAATCCATGAGTCCACCATTGCATCCTTCATTATAAGTAGTATCACAATCCACCAATTCTTGCTCAGAAAGGGATATCATTTCACCAGTAACAATCTTGTTTATTCCTTCCACGGCAGCAATGGTTGAGAATGCCCAACAACTCCCTGCATCAATCACTCAACAGTTTCAAATGCGAACCAAACTCACCCTCCACCCTCTACTGACAAATCCCTAAAATTATTTACAATCCTTATTCATGTCAATATTATAAAGAAATATAGGATCTATAGTAGAAATAATTATTTCCGATATACCAGAAACAAGTCATTTAATAATTTGTCGTGTTTCTAATAATAGATCGAGGCCTAACAGAGATCTAGAAGTGGCCAGACCCCACGCACGCTTTTATGTTCAACTGTGTGTGGGTCCACAAATTAGGCGTGACGGAACAAATCTTCAGACGCAGACAAAAGATGGTGGAGTATAGCAGATTCACACCTTCTCCGGTAGGCGGATAGGTCGAACATACAATCTTCCAAACTAGCGAACGGACTTAGTTCACTTGTCCCTTCTATCATCTAATCTTTTAACCTCGATACTTTCCATTTTCCAAGAAAAATCTAAAAACTTCAAGTCTCAGGATAAAGATGTGAAGATCCAGAATCTCAACATGTTTTCAACAACCAAAGAACAATCATAGACCAGTAAGGTTGCCGAAATAGTTCTCCTTACTGTTCCTCCTAATTTGTAGATTTAGAAATTAATTATAAAGAGGCGGACACAAAAAATCATTGTATTAAAACAAACAAAAACTTCGTTGACATCAAAATTAAAGTTCAACATTCAGAGTAACTCACCACAGCTCCCCTGGTCCTTGACCTCGGCAACGGCTCCTTTCTCTCTCCAATCAATGGAATCCGGCAAAGACTCTCCAACACGTGGCGCGTATCTGCTGGTTATCTTAGATAACCTCTTCTTACTTTCGCGTCGGGCACCCAGGTACACAGCCCGGTACTCTTCATTAGTGATGTCCGCAAACCGGTTCAACCCCACCCTGTAAGTATGGTTCTCGGAATTATGCTCGTCGATGAATCTAAGGTTGTCCTTAAAAATCTGAAACCTCCTCTCCTTCTCCCCCAGACCGTTGTATGCTTTCCCGTGCTTGGCTAGCCACTCCTCGTAGATCGCCATAACCTCGTCATCAGTCCTCCAGCTGGACTTTGTACCATGTTGTTGGTCGTATGATATGATGGACATGTCCAAAGCAGATGATAAAGTAACAGAAGCAAAGAAAAAGAACGCGAACATGGTTGTTGACGATGATCTAAACGACCCCATCTTGAGAGAGTAATTGAGAGGTGGATCAGATTAGTGAAGTGTAAGGCGTGAAGTTGAAGCGGGGATGATGGTGGACTTATAAAGGCAAACGAGAGGAGTATGGAAGTTGATATTTCTATATAAAATTATAAGGAAGACTACAATTGCGAAACTGTAGTGGAACTTGCATTCGGAACAGCGTGTGACTAAAAGACACCCGTGCAACTTGGAACCATCTCCATGTGGATTGGATTTGATTGGCCGAGGAGGATAAGCAGCGCGACCAGTGCCCACGAACTAGGAACTGCGGCAACGGGGAGTGATATACACGCGATGGCTTGCATGGTAAATTAGCAGATCGAGTAATTGCATTTACGAAAAAAAAGGTCTTGAAAAGTGTTAACAGGATGTGCGATGTGGAAGGGTCCACGTCATCTGTAAATTATAATTATTAGTGTAGTTCAGAGTCCGGACTCCGGAGGGAGTTTGATGTCTTTTTTTGGTATCAACAGATCTGATAAAATTATAATATGCCAAAATAGAGAAAAGGAAATGTCTTTCTCCGTTAATGCGATTAGTTGAAATGTATAAATGCCTCTCAAACAAAGGATTGGAAGGAGAAACGACAAGAGGACATGCTTATGAGGCTTTGAAGTAACAGCCCCGTTGTGGGCCCTTTGATAGATTCCTGTTTTTCTTTTATTTCCATTAATTTGGAATAGACAAAAGCGACGATGAAATTTGAGAAAGCAACGTCAAAATGAACACTAGGGTGGCTCCTTCCCGTTGTCGGTTTAGAAGATATATTTTAACATATGGAACCAACCCCTACTGATGAGGCTCGAGCCCGAGGCATTGGAACTGAGTCCAACCGGAGCCAGAGATCAAATGACAGTGACTCGTCCAAGAATTCAGCTGTTTTAACGTATGGAACCAACCCCTACTGATGAGGCTCGAGCCCGAGGCATCGGAACTGAGTCCAACCGGAGCCAGAGATCAAATGACAGTGACTCGTCCAAGAATTCAGCTGGCCGAATAATGGGATGCCCATCATGATCCGAAAAGTAGCGGTGTTCCATAGAGCGGTATGCTCGATCACCTTATATTTGCTCGATACAGCTCAATGCAATTTATTATCTTTTCATCAAAACTTTGGCCAATCAATTAAGGTAGGATGTGATGTGTAGGGATTAGGGAACGAATGAGGCGAAGATCCTATCCAGATGCAATGTGATCGTCCTGCAGGTCATTTATTCCCTTCAACATGTATTTATCATTTTAGTAATTGCCAGACCAACTTGTACAAGTTGAATCTTCATAATTATTTGGAGTGAGAATGGAGAATGTTTGTACTTAGTTTTTACCTTTTCATATGACCTAATAACTTAACGTGTTGGCTTTTCTTTTATGAATATATAATCAAATACTATTTTTTAAATTTATTAATATATTTTTATTATCTAAAATACTATAAGATTAGGATATTTACTAAATTATAGACTACAAGAACTTTTTTCCTAAAGCAAAAGTAGACAAAATGTGATTGGTGATCAAGGGCATGTTGTCAGGCGCCCATGTGAGCTTAGTGGTCCACAACCATTAAGTGGGGAGTCTAGATATGAGAAAAGCAGTTGTAACTAGTTTGATTGCAGTATGTGTCAAGGTGAGTGACCACCTCCCAGAAATAATACGCTACAATTATAATTACGATCCATCCAATGTCTTCCATCTGCCATACACATGCAACTCTGTCGTCAGCTCTCAACTTCCTCATCTCCCACACCTCTTTTAAGCAAAATTCTTCAATGAAATTCCTTGACGTATGGTATTGG
Source organism: Erythroxylum suave (assembly GCA_027563595.1). NCBI lineage: Eukaryota > Viridiplantae > Streptophyta > Magnoliopsida > Malpighiales > Erythroxylaceae > Erythroxylum > Erythroxylum suave. The sequence continues at coordinate 4,677,351 of JAOSBN010000006.1, read as the reverse complement.
GGGGGTGGGGTCGTGCTTATTCATTCATGCAAAATGCAAATTCTACGTTTGCACTGATGTCACCAACCTTACTGGTAACCAGAACAAAACTATAAACCAAATTGGCCTCGAGATCTTCTGACCATTTTTTTGACTTCTTTGTCTGAAAGCACATTTCTCTAATCTGTTTTCTTGAATTATATGTGTTAAAGATATATGTCAATATCTTAATTATTTAATTTTAGAAATTATTTAATAACTGGACTTAGTTGAATTTTTGTAGGAGGCTTCCAAGATAAATTTGATAAGTTTCAAATCCTAATTAAGATAGGATTTAATAATAGATATTTAAGGAAGGATAATTATTGGAGATTTGGTTGACAGTAACGGCAGTTGTGTTGATATGTTTTACTAATGGTGTGGGGTTGTATAGTATCGTTTTTGAAGGGAAAAACAATAGGATTTGAGTGACTTAAGAGCAGGGTTTTGTGGGCT
>JAOSBN010000006.1:4638919-4662868 GCA_027563595.1 Erythroxylum suave | reverse complement strand
TGGGATTGTTGCGGTTGATCATGCTGATGTGAGTGTTGAGGGGGTAGCTCGTTTATGCTAGGGTTTTGGATGATGGGAGGGTGTGTCTGGTGATCAGGATGTGGCGATGGAAGGGCGGTGGATATTTGCAAACCCATTCGCTGTAGTGCAAGTGCCGCGACAGTGGCTACATCAGGATTTGTTGCCGCCGCCTGACTGATCTGAGTGCTTCTGGACGTGGTGCCCTAATGACGGGCCCCACGGTGGGCGCCATCTGGTTCTGTTTGATTTTGATGAGGCTGGGCGCTGTTACTTGGATCCATGAGATCGGTTGATTTTAGCACTGAAATACCTGCAAAACAATAAGGCATACCGGGGGTTGACTGCCGGTAGGCCCCTTCGACGCTCAAGTTAGTCTTTTGGGAGAGTTTTGGCGGCTAGTGAATAAAGAATACTAGGTTTTTGAGAATTATACCTTTTTTATGATGAGGTGATGAATTTATATAATTAATACCTGTAAGAATTAGGTCAATCATCCAATGATAGGTGCTCGGTCCATTCGTCGTTCTAAGTCTGGACTTAGACCTAGCACTACTTACTCAACCAAAAATAATATTATATTTTATTCCATTTTATTAATAATCTCTCGCCGCAACCATATCATAAATCTCAGGAAGATCTTCATGCCATGAGTTATCTATTTAGCGCCTAGCTCTGATTAACAAAACCTACATCCGTATTATTTCCTTTTTCAGGGACGCCGCCCGCTCCTCATTCATGTAATATGCTGTGCCGACATTATTTTCTGACGAATTAAATTCCGTTTGAGTTTCTATCATTTGAAAATAAGAACTCTTCAGAACTTGCGTTTAGGGAACTTCTAGTAGAACGTCCCTGCGTTTGATTTCGATTTCTATTTTGCACTTTTGTTATACAGTTGTTTGAATATCTGTTTTCTATATTTCTATTCTTATAACATAAAAACTATTAAAATTGTATTCTTATTCGCTATTATCATTTTTATTATAATATGATTTATTATAAACTAATCATATACTATTGAATTATTTAAAATTAATTGTAAACAAGAATCATGACTAGTATAATATAATTTTTATTTTATATTTAAATTTAAATTAATATGAAATTTAAATATGAATTTAAAATAATTTAAATTTAAATATTATTTAACAAATATTTTAAAAATTAAATATATATTAAATATAGAAACTAAAATTAACATTATTTTTATTGGCTAATATATTATATATATTAACAAGTTAATATTAATGTATAGATAAATTTTTACAAATTTTGATTTATTTACTTATTTATTTTAATAAATTGTAACAAATGATTGTTATCTATTAATAAATATGATATAAGAGATTAAATAAAATTAACTTAATTAATTCATAAAATTAATTTATCTCAAGACATTATTTAATATTTAAAATAAAAACGAAAAATCAAATAATACAACATAAGATTAGAAGTGAAACCAAGCATTCTCCTCATATTTTCTTTATTTAAAGATTTCATTACTTAAGGGATATGATATAATTGTTGATACATATTAAGCTCAAATTTATACACATTTAGAAAATAATATGTTTAAGATAATGAAATATGTTTAACTAATGATATTTATTATAGGAAAATAATCAAAGTAAATTTTGTTTTCAAAATTAATGAGGCATTCTTTGTTTCTAAAAATCAATAGCCTGGTAAGGGCATCTTGTCGTATAATTATTTATTAACACAATCTTCTCCTCTAATTATGGCACAACTACAAGCAAAATGTGATACGGATTTTTCAAGATGACTCTCATGTTCTGGAATGGACCCTCTTTTTCCTACTATTGTGGTTCTTCGTAGTTTGGGAACCTTATGGTAAATCGTAGACTGATTCATTGCTATTCTCACTGTGCTGAACGCGTTTCATAGTTTTCGTGGAATTATAGTATTCTCGCAATTCAGAGGTTGACGTACGTATTGAATATGTTCACGTTTTCTTCGCTCGGTGTGCACACTTCAACTTCGAGGAAATTTAGGCGAGTGGCATGGAAGATAAATGCACCTGACCATGCCAATTCACGAACAGCTTTCCCTCCATGTTAACGTATATGGTAACGAAAAATTTTCCTGCTTCAAGTCTGTTTGTAAACAAGCAGCATATAGTTATTAAAGAATCAATCATCTTCTTAAGGTTTCACTTAACTCTATTGCTGAAAGTGGCGATAGTTTTTGTTTCTCTTTCAAGCTCATATTAAACTTTTAAAAATCATATTGGAAAGTCGTAATATTTATTATCCGGAAACTTACATAATAATTTCAAGTACCATAATCAATTCCTTATAATACTAGATTTCGTTCCAAACAATTTATAAAGAGATGTCAGACGTTTCAAGCAAGGCATTTACCGTGCCTTTGTCTCTCTGTCATCATTGTTTCCCATCTCCACGCGAGCTCTTAGATCTATTCCAGGACCTTGCCCTGCCTAGTTAGATTTGAGGATTGGCAACGCAAATGGATTAATTAAGAATAATTGCTTAAAGTTGAAGACTTCTGATAGATTCAATTCGTGGAGTGAAATCAGCAATCTCAATAGTCCAACCTCTCGGTTACTAACACTTCTTTGAGGATAATATTGTAATGTCTCATTTGTTTTGTATAGAGAGAGTATAAATCGGATAGATTTATAAAAAAACTTTATCCTTTGCATTATTTCAATTTTAGATTGAAATATTTTGAATTTGTTGATACAGTTATCAAATAATTCATACGTTATTAAATTTATCTGATAAATTATTATATAATTTAAAATTTTGAATTAATATACCCCTCAAAAGCCGTGAAGGTTAATAGTTGTTAAATTGGGTTAAGTGATAATTTGCCTTTTGAACTAATCTGTTTTAATCTTGCTTTTTACTCCAGTATGATATTATTTTATGTATATTTAGACTTAAAAATAATGTCCTATTGAATCAAAACAAGGTTAAAGCATGCCAAATAGAGGATCTAACCCATTAATTACTAGGTTGACGTTGTCTTACGGCCATGTAAAAACTGTTTGTCGTTTGGTTTCACGGGGATTTAACAAAACTGCGGGTCACGGGTCACAACAATACTGTGTACTATTTTGAAGCTTAAGTTATTCTTTTGGAGCGCATTAAAGAAGCTTCTCAAAAGTCCACTCCATTGTGAGAAGCATCGGCCAGGCATTGGGCCCAGTTCCGATGCCAAAAGTAGAAGGCAAGGCGTCAAATATTTGAAACTTGTGGAAATCAACGGCTCATAAACAAATCCTATGACGTGATCTGGAGGACCTCATCACATATTTCAAAGAAGAAGAAGAAAGAATCCACACGGGATGTGACTTAAAGGGTTGAGACTTGAGACTTTGACGCTGCTTCCGGTGACCGGTTAAAGCCGAACCTACATGGGTCCCACCAACCGCACAACTCAACAAAAGCTGTAAAGGTCAACTCTACCACAGTGTCTCCAGCCAGACTTTTTAATCTCTCTCTCCCTCCGATTTTACCCAGTCATAAATCCTACGGCTCGTTTTGCAAGCTTTTGACCTTATCTATCTATTTTCACTCGGTCTCCGACTCGATACCTCTGCTTGGAACGGGCCCCACTTTAATAGAAGCGGTCAATGTACTGACGAACCAGCCACCTGGCTGAAAGCCATTTGATGGTACGGATTCGACAGGTCACTGACGCTGCCTGGCTTTTTTGGCTTCTTGGGAGAGGGCATCGGTTTGACTCCAAATCCTATCCTCTCCTCTCTTCTCCTCCCCTCTCGCCTTTGCCTTTATCTTGAGACTTTCACATTCGTCCGTCACTTTTTTTCTTTTGTTAGCGTTTCCTTCTCTCCTCGGTTTTCTTTCGTTCCAAGTCCTGTCTAATGAATCTATTTCATATCTAGAGCTAGCGCTTTCTTTTTCTTTTTAAGGGTCAAAGAGGTAGCGCTTTCTTTTTCTTTTTAAGGGTCAAAGAGGCAGCGCTTTATATCAGACGCCTCTAGTACAATTTTGTTCCGTCTTTAAGTGAAATTTGAGTCTTTTATGGTGGTAGAGACATGGCTGTGGAGCTTATGATGGGATATTCTGGTGATAGTTTCCCAGCGAAAGTGCAAGATAATGCTGTTAGAGAAGCTGCATCAGCTGGGATCCACAGCGTTGAGGAGGTCATAAAATTGCTCAAACAGCAAAACCAATGTTACCAAGACTATACTTCTTCGAACACCAATCGTGGGTCCGATAACATCGAGGATTTCACTGATGCGGCTGTTAATAGCTTCAAAAAGGTAATTTCTTTGCTTGGTCGCACTACAAGAACTGGCCACGCTCGCTTTAGGAGAGCCCCTGCAGCTTCTCCTCAGCAAGAACCACAAGAAGAGCAGCAGAAGGAGAAATTGGAAGTTAAGCCGCTGAGATGTCCTGCTCAAGTAGGTAACTCCAAGCCCAACGAGCAAGCATCTGCCTTTCGGGTGTATCATCCGACACCTGTACATGGTCTCCCTCCTTTGCCCCACAACAGCCACCTGCAAAAGGCTGCTCCTTTGGTGGCCAAAAAAGGTCTTTCTGAGAAAATTGAAAGACCCTCTACTATCAAAATTTCCAGCTCCCCTTCAATTTCTGCTGCTACCTCTTTTATGTCTTCCCTAACAGGGGAAACGGGTGTACAACGTTCTGTGTCTTCTGGGTTTCAGTTTGCCCATCCCCTACCTGTCTCTTCTGCTGGTAGACCTCCTCTCTCCACTTCTTCGGTTAAAAGAAAGTGTAGTTCCGTGGATGATGCTGCTCTTAAGTGCGGCTCTTCTTCGGATCGATGCCATTGCTCTAAAAAAAGGTTGGTCCTTTAGATCCAAAATAACAGTCAAAATTTTTTAGATTTAATTTGTAACTCTATCCAGAAGGCCATTTTGTTTGTTTTAAGTATGTTCTTTTATTTCTTGGATTAGCAGGAAATCAAGAATCAAAAGGGTTGTAAAAGTCCCTGCAATCAGTAGCAAGATGGCTGATATTCCACCTGATGAGTTCTCCTGGAGAAAGTATGGTCAGAAACCAATTAAAGGTTCTCCTCATCCAAGGTACTTGCTTTTGAAATAGATTCTACTGATTTTCATCACATTAATCCACTAAGGCCTTTTTTCCTGTTCATTTCACTGTGCTTTTCGGATCTTTTTGATCTGTTTGATAATTGGAACTGGGAATTTTGCTGTATCATATATACTGAGCTTCCATTTCCATTCGTCAGGGGCTATTACAAATGCAGTAGTGTGAGGGGTTGCCCTGCTCGCAAGCATGTGGAACGTGATCTGGATGATTCAATGATGCTTATCGTGACTTATGAGGGCGATCACAATCACTCCCTCTCAATCACCGATGGCCCTGCACCTCCTGTACTGGAATCATCTTAGCCAACTCATCAAAGGGTCTGCGTAGAAGTTCTTTCAAGTTCCAAACTCAATCTCACCGTTCAAGACATGGTTGGGGATGCTCAGACAGTCAACGAACGTGGGGCTAGTGGTTAAATATAGGATCCCTTTATTTTTGTCATCCAAGACCTTGCTTAGAAATGATTTAAAAAAAAGCGGAAATATATTAGAGGGATTGTGGATTTGGTGCAAGTTGTGAGGTTTTATTTCTTATACATAATAATATCTTAAAAAAAGGTCTCTCTTCTTTTAAGATGGTGCGGTGCGCCCCACTTCAAGTTGTTCCGATTTCCACTCATGTTATGATGCGCATTCTTTAATAGGAGAAACAATGGGTAGTCAAATGGGAAGAAGAGAATATTTGATTTCCTCATTTAAGGAGTTTGCTTTTTAATAAGATAGTTGACTCTTTGCCTCACGCAACCGAGAGATGCGCAGTGGAGATGGTGGTGAGAAGACTTGCGTGGATGGGTTGTCTTGTCTGATAGCATTTAGACTATTATAATTATTGCCTCCTTTATGTTGATTTCTGGAAGTGACCCAACCCACTTGCTGTTTAATAAAAAGTCAAAAGTAACCAGTACCTGACTGGCTGACTTCATCTCATTTTCAAATGCGTTTGTATCCAATTTGATGTTGTATTTATTGGGGCCTACGCTGCTTCGTTTCAAAGTCAGGGTGGGCCAATTTTGGGTATGAAAAATTGAGAGTCAATCCTTCACGGCTGAAAATTAAGTTCGAATGGATCTGTTTCTAGTTTGCTCCAGATATAGCTACGACCTACGGAGTCGGTTTTTATAAGACTAGCAGACATAGACTTCGCAAATGAGCAGTCGTGTTGCCCACTTCATTTAAAATTAAAGAATATTATATAAATGAATATATTATAATCCAATACATAATTTAAGAAATAAAGTTATAATTTAAAAAATGTATACAAACATAAAACGTAATATATTATTTTATAATTGGTTAAATATGTATAAACAAACATTATTAATTTTTAAAATTTGTGGGAAAATTTTAAATGTTTTAATATGGATAATTTTTTGGGGGGAAAATAAGTAAAAATATAAGAGTTAGAATATTTGAAATGAATTGATAAAATTAATTTGTAAAAATTAGGAATGAAATAAAATAAAATTTGTAAATGTATAGTGTGATGTAGATAAGAATAAAGTAATTAATTATAACATTTGAGTTTAACGTTTAAAAATTTAAAAGAATTTCACAGGTGAAATTTTAAGAAATTAATGTAATATATGATTAAAAAGTACAAAAAAGAGTTATGTTATAATATTTTAGTACATAATTTAAAAAATAAAGCAATAATTTTAAAAAATGTAATATGCTATTTTATGATTGATGAAAATTAATATAATATAATTTATCAATGTAAAAAAAAAGAGTTACGGTTGTGGCTTAATGAGTCATACTCGTGACTGAAAGTTAATTTTAGGGTTATGCAGATTTTCAATTTAGTCGCACAACCAAATTTCACGCCCATGAGAGAGGTAGCCAGACGTAGTTGGAACAGAGTACACCAACGTCAACGACATTTAAGAGAAATGATTTCCCAATTCTGAGTTGGTACGCCAACTTTTGCTTTTCTTTCATGTTAGAAATTGTTATAATTTTACAACCCTTACAATTACTTCTTTCGCATATTGTTAAAGATTGTGGTAATTTTTTTTAAATCTTCTTTAATTTTGCTTTGTGAGTGTGATCAAAATGACTCTTTTCCTCTTTTCCCTTTTGTTTGGAGTATCAGTATGCCTCATGATGTTGTGATGTCAATACATTGATACGTGTTTTTTGTATAACTTGTGTGTTTCTTTGGAATTATAAGGGTTAGATGCGTCTTTAGTGCGTAAACATTGTCATTGCAAACGACCAGGAATGAAAAACCCTTTATTAAGGCTAAATCACTTTTTCTGTCTTCCATTCACTTTTTCCTCTTTTGTTTGGAGTATTAGTATGCCTTATGAGGTTGTGATGTCACTACATTGACACGTGGCTTTTGTATTACTTATGTGTTTCTTTTGGACTTATAAGGGTTAGATGTGTCTTTAGGGCGTAAACATTGTCATTGCAAACGACTAGGAACGAAAAACCCTTTATTAAGGCTAAATCACTTTTTCTGTCTTCCATTCACTTTTCCCCCTTTGTATGTACAGACATTTTACATTTCATATTCTTTATGGTATGCACAAAATGGTCATTCTTATCATAGCAATTATCATATCTACTAAGAGAAGCTCCTGGTTAGCTTTAATTTATTATACATTGTATTGTAGAGATGTTTTCCCATTAGTAATGTGTAGTATCTGACTTGTCCTTAGTAGATCTTATATAGAGCAGTACCTTGAACGATGACTAATTGTTGGATGAGACCAACACTTTTGCTGCAATCACTATATTTTTCTGCATTGTTATCCTGAAACTAGTTCAACATTTAACTAAAATGAAACACTACATAAGCCAAAGTCAAGAATGAACAAGATAACAAAATCTACAAGAAAGAAAAATAACATATTCTAGCTAACCAGAATAGGTTGTTAGTCCACTAAATGGCTTTATTATGCCTAACATTGACTAATATGATGCTTATGTTTTAGGATTACCAGGTGATATTAGAATTTATCTTATTTTTAACATCGCATACTTGACTATTTATTATAGATATGATGGTACACAATCTCCCCCTACAACTATTTTGAGAATTTCAACCATTCCTCATATTAAAGAATTGTAAGCTATGTGTAGATGTATTTTTGTAATTTTATTTTATTATTTCAGGTAAGATTATCAAGTATGCATCGTGTGAGATTGTCGGCATCTTCTTCTTCTCCACCAGATGATACGCCCATTTTAGGTAATCCTTGTCTTCAATTTGACAGTTGCGAGAGTTAGTTAGGGTATGCAACATTAAAAGATTGTCATATTATTTCGAATCGTTTTATTGATCATGGAGCTATTATTGATTAGGAATAGCAGACTGAGTGAATGAATTATTTTATAACATATGGTGGAATAGATTTGCTGAATTTTAAAAAAATTCAAACGTTGAATTTAATCTAAAATTTTTGAGTACTTTACAATTGATCTTTAATGATGATGGCACTGTGAATAATATAATATTTAGATTGATGAATATGCCGTATTTAATTAGTTTAGATGTATTGAATAGTATATTTGGATTTTGGGATACTGATTTATGCGGCTACCATGATGATTTTAGTCCTATAGATTTTTGGAATGAAATTACTAATCAAGAATCATTTTTTCTCCAAGTAGATCTAAATCATCTGCTTTAGTGCACCCTAACCTTCGCTATCTTCATAGGTTTTTAACTTCTACATTATTTGGTAATGGAGATAGACAAGGTGCAGTCTCTAAAGCAGAAGTGTTCGTATTGTGGTGTATGGTGTATGCTAAACATTTTAATGCTGGTATGTGGTTAAGCATGCATCTATTTGATGTGGCTAAAGCAAGAGTTGGTAAAATAGTTGTTGGAGCATTTGTCACCCGAATTATAGAGCACTTTGGTTTACTAACTGAGAGGACAATTATGCAGTTAGTTTCAGGCAACTTTAGTTTAGACTTGCAATCATTGGTGTCTATGAAGATTGTTATGTGACAAGGTGATAGCTATGTTCTTATTAGCGACGACACAATAGAAGCTTTAAGTAGCAAGCATAGACGCATTGGGGTAGTTGAAGGTAGACAGGAGGATGATGTTTTGCCATTTGAAGCTAGGTGCTAGAACATTGCACTTACTTCTGTTGCTAAATCAACTAATTGCATTTGAAAGGGGAACAAATGATGGATTGGACATGATTGAGGCTAGCATCGTGGAGATGAGGAATTTCCTAGCGAATTTAAATACTCTTTCCAGACAACATCCACCTTCATCTTATTATTGTATAACTATCTTTTTCTTTTATTATTTTTAGTTAAATTATTTGTCATTGTGTGTGTTGTTTGCATATTAGATCCTTTATTTTTCTTAGTATTGTACATTGTGTGTTTGTTTTCTTATTTAATTAGAGATGTATGATTATTAAATGAACTTGATCGAGATTGCAAATGCATAATATGAGTGAATTAGTATATTTGATTGCTTAAACTGATTGACTTGGATTTTAATTGATATGATATTAGCTTGTTGTGATAGATGAATGAGACCTTTCTTTAGTAAGAATTTGAGCATTTTTGAAACATTAATCACCAATTAAAAGTATTCATTCCTGAGAGCATTCTCTCATGGTTAAGCAAATCTAGAACTTTCTTGTAAATACTAGTCGAGATTACATAATCTTATGTAAGCATTGAAGGGATGAAGGGATTTAGGATTTATCTTGATAGCTTAAAAAGTCACCATGATATTATCCTTAGTGGGCCCCTTTGAGCTTAAACGAAACTTTTTATTGGTTGAAACCCAAAATATGAGCCTTGGTTTTGATTGTTTATCTTTTTTCATCACCTCCGCCATAAGAGCAAGTTAAGCATTTAAAAGGTATAATCGACTATAGGGAATAATTGTGGAAAAAGCATAGCATATAGTTAGCTTGTAAGTTAATGATTGTAATAATTTATATTTGTTGTACAAAGTTTTGCCCTTTATGAATTAATGTTGACGTAAAGTGGAAAAAATGAAAATATATCAGGAAAAAAATGAGAAAAAGGAAAAAAAAGAAAAAGGAAGAGAATCAAAAAATGCGAATGAAAAAAAGAAAAAAAGAACAGTAAAAAAGAAAAAAGAAAGTGAAGGAGGGAAAAGTTATAAAGATCGGTACGTTAAGTTTGTAAATGGAAAGAAAAAATTGAATGTTTTACATTTTATCAGTTTGTATTATTTTAAATGCTAAATTAATTCTATGGTGTAAAGCCTCGTTTCATCTTTTTTCCTACCTTTAACTTAGCCCTATTACAACCAAAATAAAAACCTTCGGATCAATGTTTGTGTTTAATATTTAGTAGTGAAGGTTGGATTAGTAAGCAAGCTTATGGTAGATGTTTAACATGAAATGAATATTAAATTTATATTTATGCCTTTCAATTAATGAGAGAATGGAAAGTGGAGTAAGTGTCTATCATACTTGTTAATGATCTTTTAGTTGACGCACTTTTTAATTATGGTTATATATGTGAAAGATATTTTGTTCACGGATTATTATGAGTTTGAAAATCTTAGGTTGTGTTTATTAAATTGATCTTTATCATCTTTAAATATTAAATGAGAAAATAATTTGATGTTGTTATTAAAATTTTCTTTCAGTTTGTGTTTTCAACGTTTAGTGTTTTTGGTTTTGGTTAAATACAAGTATGATTTAAGTATTGAGGTATTGTTATTGTTAATTTTGTCTAATTTGGTTTCTTTTTTTGGCTAAAATTTTAAAGAATCTTAATGACATTATGTTGTGAATGAGGGATGAGGGGGTATTAATCTTCACTCATTCGTCATGCTTGGAGACCAATCGAGATGCAGAGGAAGGAAGAAAAGAAGAAAATTAGAGAGGGTTGAAGAAGAAAGAGTGTGGATAATTAATATATGCGTCATGTGTATGCATATGCAATTCTAAATATTTTTTTTATTGTTGTGTACAAATGTTATATTTTTCAATAGAAGTTTTTGGTTCCTAAATAATTTTAGTTTCATGGGTCATTGTAGATTTTGATGTTTATGTAATATTTGAGCTCTTTTGTGGACATGGATTTACAATCTGTATGTTTAATTGATAATTTTAGAGACGGTTTAGGAAAAGATAAAATTAAAATAGTTGACCATATGGTTAATTTGATCTTATAAAACTTTGTAAGTTTGACATAATAATAGGTATGCAAATAGGTGAAAATGATTAGGATGTTCTCATAGATGGAGAATGAAATTCTAATGTTAGAATAATATAAATGTGACAAAATGATAAAAGCAAATGGATTGATCATAGTTGTTTTATGATTCTTGTTATTACCAACTTTTAGAGATAAGCTTAATTGTTGAATTGAAAGATATTTAAAAAAAGAATTAGAAAATCATAATACGTACATTAAATATCTATTAATATGTTGTGGTAGTTATTTTTATATTTGCATAATAATATTGTTAAAAGGACAATTTAATCTATGACATCAGACACAGTTTTTAATAAGATGAAAAGGTCGTGCATAAAAGTAAAAGGGGTTTAAGACAAGAAAAGTAATTGTTGAATTTATTGTATACAATTTTGAGTTATCAATGGAACAAGGCGATAGAAAATATCTAAGAAGGTTTCTTTTGTGTAGAAATAGTTCAATGCTATGTAACACCAACATAATTGTTTACATTTTTACCTTTTAAATATAGTAAAATGTGTTATCAACAGTTCAAATAAGACTAATATTTTAGGGTATAATTTTTATTAAGTTGTTGTCGTTACAGAATCTATTAAAGAAATATATGATAGGAATTAAAATGCAACAGAAAAAGAAGGCATGTTAAAAGGAAACTAAAAAAAAAAAATTAACATAATGGTTTATTTTGGTATATTGAAAGTTGTATGAATTTAAAAATAATTATTTAATGAATGTGGATGAGTTTAATAAGGAGAATTGGGATATGTAAGTTATTTTGTTTTAGGCTTCCTAATACTATTAAATTAGGAGCTAAAAATGTAAAAGAATAGTAAAACCAAGTATAAGCTAGAAACACATAAGGATACATCAAAGTTACAAAAATAACATGGTTATATTTTTTACGTAATGCGAAAAAAGTCCAGGATAATTTGGGTTTCTTATTGCTTTCATCAACGTCTACATTTGAGGTTGGATCCGATTCATTGAATCTTTTGTGAAGACATTGTCTTACTTTTGAAGAAGAACCAATGATATAAAAAAAATATAAAAAACAAAAATATATTAGCCACATAGTATAAAAAGTGAACTTAACTTTTTTTTTGATAAAAATGCTGAGTAAATAAATAACAGATAACAATATAATTTATCCTAAGAAAAGAAGTTAGATGTAGTTTGATGAAGATAAAAATGAAAAGGTTGATTAAATAAATAATGATAAAAACCTGAAATAAGTGTAGATGATGTAATTTCAACATTGATATGCTAATCATCTGTTGAAATCTCATCATCTTTTTCGATCGAAGTTAAATTCTTTTATGATTCACCATCTCACTTTGGCGGTAATATATAACAGTGAACCGTTGTCTTCTATTAGGTGACTGGATCTATACAGGTTTGATATGAACAATAAAGGTCTTCGTTTTCAATTTTGCATGTACCTTTTCTAGAGGAAGTTCAATACTCTTTTTATGGACGATAAAAATTGTAGATCCTTAGTAAAATGAAAAAGTTGTAATAATTTTTTTCATTGAATGTAAATCTATTTGTAGTAAATGGAAAATATAACCGGATGGTAAAATTGCATAGCTTCAATTACAGTGAAGTTCAAGAGTTTATGACTAAGTTCGCGAAAAATTAAAGTTGTTAGAGTTCTTTTTTCATCTGTTAAATCAACATCATAGTGACATCTACATTTTCAAACAAAAAGTTAATTAGGAAATATGTTAATTGATATATATAATGCTTCATTTACGATCAAACCTATAAAAATAAGGAGATTATAAGAAAAGAATTAAAATCTCAAAAGCAAAGTCACACCTGCGAGCCTCTTATTGGTGTGACTTAACATGTCACACCTGTGACAAGCAAATTAAAATTAGAGTCCGTGAGAAGGGCTCACGGGTGTGACTTAACACGTCACCCCATGACATATATTGTTTTTGCTAATGTTGTAACATTTTTTTTGCTAATAAATATGCTGCATCATAAGAAAAAGCAGAAAATTCTAAAGATAAAAAAGAGAAAAAAAAACCTGGGTTCAGTTGGGACATTTACCTTGCAAGAATTGCAAGTGAATGTAATTCCATATGTAGCAGCTGTTGAACGAAAGCATTTTTTGCAAGCCATATACTACTACTTTTTGTAAAATGTGCTGAAAGGAAATATGAGTTTTAATCCATGCTATTTGCAAATATATAGATAGATTTTGCTTAAATATTAGATAAGTCGGAAAACTTATAGGAGAATATAAAAGGTATTTACCTTGGACTTTAAGAACATGATTTTAATAATTTTTTATTTGGACTGAAAGACACATTAGGATTATATTTGAGATAAGCTTGCTGGTTAACAAGGTTTTTTAGCTCTTTACTATTTCGTTGTGCCCTGAAAAAGATAATTATAAATGTAAAAGCATCAAAATATTCTAAAATTTGTATATAACTTTATTTGATGTGTGAAAAATGTTACAATACCAATTTTTAAGATTTGCAGCTTCTTGTATTGGTGGATCAATAAGAATTGTAGAGAAAAACCAGGTGGATAATGTAACACCTGAAATTTTTTAATTATAAGGTAAGAATAAAATAGAAGGATAATTAAAAGAAAATTGTGAAAGGGATAAAAAAATAAAATTTCCATTATAAAAGTTTACTTTGACCCTGCAATACACAATTATCGGATAAGTATTTAATGATTTGACAATTTGTTGGGCCTTATTAGTAATAAAATCATTCCACATTGACAGTATAACAGTTTGTTGCCTAAGATAAAAATAGAAAATGTTAGAGAAAAGACCTGGTGTCAAATTTTAAAAGCTGTAAAGAATAATAGAGAATGAAACATACTGTTTGTTGTTAAGAACAAAATTTTGGACAATTGAAAGCTTGCCATCTTTGCTAACTTGTTTTTGATCTAAGAATTCAACAACAACTGCCAAAATATCTATCATATTAAAGATAGATATAATTAGATATAGCAAGGATAAAAAGTGAAAGTTTTAGAAGAAATAAATAATCAAATTGATTGGTTTTTCTTTGTTGTTTATATAGTTACGAAGATCCGTGAAAGATATATAGTTGAATTTGATGGGGATGATGTTGTCATCGTCTGTTACAGCTTCAAAAATAGTACGACTTGTAATAATCCATTGAATTTTCAAGTTTTCAATTTGATATTGAGATGGAATTGGCTTGAAAATAGTGTTACAAATGATATATTTCTTATATAGCCGCAACATATGGTTCATTCGCTCGATATCATTGTTAAAGATAACAGCTTCAACTTGTGATCCTTGTTAATAATAAACATACAATTAATAATCAAGTTAATGAAAAGGGAAGATTAAATGACAATGGTATAGTTGCTATTCCTCCGAATAAAAAAAGGTAAACTTTTGTCTCTTTGATGGCGTGTTGGTTGATGTCACAATATGTTGTTTTTCTTAGATAGTAATTTGACATGACCACCATTGAGTACTAGGAAATATATTCTTGATCAATAAACGTTTTTCCATCCTTTAAAAATATATTGAATGAAATTAAATAAAATTGAACAAAACAATTCATATACCTTCTGATAATTTCGTGCTTTATAATTTAACTAATTGGAAAATTTCATGGAAAATAATATTTCTTGTTTTTCAATCAATTTTTGAAGACTTAAAAGTTCTTGGAATAATGAGAACTTTAACAGATTCAGGAGTATGAGCTCTTGACAAAGCCATATATAATTGTCCATGTGAGAATACGGGCTGATGGAGATAAATTTCTACATAATCAAGTGTTTGACACTGAGATTTATTTATGGTAATTGCAAAACATAAACAAACAGGGGAATTGTGTTCTCTCAAAAGGAAGTCCACTTTTTGTAATTTTATGAAGATTGCAAAAGAATTTTAGGTATAAAAACTTCTTTTCCTTTGTGAGGTCTAAAGACAATTTCTGCAGAAATTGTATTGTGACGCCCTATACACCTTGGGAGGATACGGAAGTGCCACATCAGACTCACAAACAGAAACAAATAATAGACCGATGCGGAAGCATTTCAAAACATACTACACATTCATTACATGTATTTTCAGTAACTGAAGCAAACATACATTGCAAATTATTCCAAACTTGTTCAAAACATAGATACATTATATCGCATGAACTTAATACAAATTTGTTCCAAAAATCAAAACTAACTTGAAACATAGTTATTACAAAACTTACCAAAATTCGGAATCATACATTTTATAAACAAGCCAAAATACATTCAAAAATACATTTTTATCAAAACAAGACTCATATAATCCTCGTTTTGAACCCACACGGGGCAAATCCACCATGCTAAGCATATTGCTTAATGAATAATAACTAATCTATATATAAAGTAATAACTCATCATACTAAATCATGTAATAGCATAAGCATGCATTAACATATTGGTTTAACAATAAAACAGATACAATGCAGTTCAGAACATATTTTATAGTTAACAGAGCTGAATATCAAAAGAGGGTATAAACCCTTCAAAATCATAATACAATTTTGTTTATATCAGAATCAAACATATATCAGAGTACAAAATCAGATGACTACTAAGTCATTTACAGAAGCGGGTAACGGGACTTATACAGGAGAGATCAAAGTCTCGACACCGAAGTGTCACAAGAGAGACCGAAGTCTTGACACCGAAGTGTCACATGAGCAGTTGGAAACCCTACTAGGCATGCCTATTTACCCACAACTAAGAGTCAATAGTTTTTAAACCAAAACAAAGTCATTTCAGACATTTCATGTGCAAAGCAAGTAGTCAATCATATTTACATGCAAGTAGTACTTTCAATGATATAAACATGCATCAACGCCTCGGAAAATCATTGTTCAGAATTCAGAACACAATCAGCATAAACCAAATTCAACAAGCAGAACAAAGTAAGGTGTAACCGTTTAAGATTACTCACAAAAGCTCCTTTATTGCTTATTGCCTCAAATTCCTGACAATATCTGGAAGTGGTCGCTCTTTGCGTTCCTCTATAACAATTAACATATATACAAATTGCTATTGTGTATGATTAAGAATTCATTTATGTATACTGAACATGTATGATACATGTTTATGACAAATTCTCGAGTATATTTCCTTACTAAATTGATGTAAACATCAATTGTACTTCAAAAGTTCCAAAATTCATACATTCAATTTCTATTCCAGCTTTTGCTAGTAGTACCTCATTCAGGTCAACTTTGCATAATCAATAAAATCAAGAAAAAGGTGTATTTCTGTAACACTTTCTTCTAGACAATTGTTCCTCTATGTCTTAAGTTTCTAATGACTCCAAGATCATCCAATTTAATTCATTATTTTATGAGTTATGCTCACAATAATACAGACTATTTCTAGTACATGATTGTTGAATGCATTTTCTCATTGAAATGAGTGGCATTTCCCCTTAATTTTTGCCTACAGTCATTAGTTTTTATACATATTTTTCATGCTAAATTGTTTAGTTTATCTGAATCTGCATTTATAGTGGTTCATGTTTAATTTGTAGGAAATACACTTGACTTTAGTTGAAAAAGAGCACAGCAATGGTTAAATGAAGGAAGTCCAACCCAGCAGTCCAGTAAAATGAAGTAAACGACAGTGCAATGGGAAACACAAAAGAAAAGAAGCAGCCAGGGGAGAAGTCCAAAAGGCAATCAGGATAGAGGTAAAACGCAGTAGCCAGGGACAACAAAAAAAGAAAAGGAAAAAAAAAGGAGAAAACGCAGTCGGTGTGTGCTAGGTTTTGATGGGGTGAGAAACTAATTTTTCACATCTGGCTATAGTGGAGGTGGACCACCAAGGAGACACGCGCAATCAAGGAGAACGAAGCAGGCACCAAAGACGCTCCACGCAGTCAAGCACAACAGGGGAGGCGGCAGCTCTAGCAGACACACGCACGAACCACTACAGAGGCGTGCGAACCATGCAGATGGTCGATGCTCCACAAACACAATGCATGCACGCAGCTGGGCCAAAAACGTAGGGACAAATGCTAGACGTGCACACCACCTAGCAAAAAATACAGAAAGGGAGATCCCAAAAACCCATTAATCCTCTGTTTATTATCTACTATCTCTTATGTTGTTTGGTGACTGTGATTTATGTGGTTTTCAACTTATCATGAGTAAATAGTTTCCTTGAAGCTTCAAGGTTGGGGCTGAAGCTTTTAGTTAATTTTATGTGGATTGAATCTCAGTTGATTTATTAGTATGGGTTTCATGGTTTTGATTTCTCTGTTTTGAAATTGATTTTACTGGTACTGTGTTTGGCCAACCATTACGTGACATTGGTTGTTAATTGAAGAACTGATAGGTGAAAATTGATAATAGAACTCCAAAACAGGGAACTTATAAATTTCAGATTTAGATATAGACTGAATTTATGAGAGAAAACTAGGTTAGCAAAGAACTCAATGGGTTATGCTTGATTGCTAGGCTATGATAGTAGATTAGGATTATTGCATAATACTCCTTTGATACCTTGAAAAAGGTTTTAAAAGACTCTAGGCTCAACCTTCTATCAACCAGAATTCGCCTTATAAATCGATCCAGTTAAAGTCCATAGAAAATGCTAAAAGTGGAAACTTCCTTGAAGCTTATCACATTCCATTTGGATTAATCCCTAGAGACATTCGCATCTTTGTTTAGCGTTGGTTTTATTATTTTTTATAGTTAAATTCCTTAATTTAATTCCCTATTTTTACACAGTTGATTAGTCTAATTAATTAATTAATCCAAGCCTAGTACTTACACAATTACTCCTTGTGGGACGATATTATACTATACTACTTAAGAACCGTGAATTTATGGAGCTACATTAAGTTTCTTGGTGCCGTTGCTAGGGAGTAATCCCTAAGTAATATTAGGCGACTAATTGTTTGGTTAAATTGGATATTTTTTTGGATTGAACCTGAAGTTACTACAACTTTTCCAACAGAAAAGGTCGAATAGAATTAGAGAACAATTAGGGACCATGGAGTCCCAGATTTTGGGGAATTTTGTCCCAGCATTACAAGGCCCCCTGTGCAAACAAATAATTTTGAATTAAAACCTGGCCTTGTACAGATGTTGCAACATAATCAATTCGGAGGGCACTCTACAGAAAACTCGCATGTCCATCTGCAGCAATTTTTAGAGATTTGTGAATTGTTGAAGGAAAATGGGGTACCTGAGGATGCTATAAGGCTTCGGTTGTTCCCTTTTTCTGTGAAAGATCAAGCAAAGGATTGGCTCCATTCACTACCACCCGATTCAATCAACAATTGGCAAGAGTTGTCCAAAGCTATCATGGCTCAATATTTTCCACTCGGGAAGATTGCAAAGTTCAGAAGTGAGCTTACCTCATTTCAGCCCAAAGAAGATGAGTCTTTGTATGAAGCATGGGAGAGGTACAAGGAGCTTCAATGCAAATGTCCACATCATGGTGTATCGAAGTGGATGATTGTGCAAATATTCTACAATGGAGTTTCTCTGGTTATGCGAAGTTTGATAGATGTTGTGGCTGGAAGTGATTTAATGGACAAGAGTGAAGATGAGGCCTTCATGTTATTGGAAAAAATTGCCTACAATAACTATCAGTGGAATAATGATCGGAAAGAGGTTAAGTAAGAGGGGAAGAGATCTCAAGGAGTCTTCGAATTGGATGCCTTTACCTTGTTGAATTCGAAATTTGAAGCTCTTTCAAAGAAAGTGGATAAGTTTGCTGCAGCTGCTGTGAATAATGTGAATGCCTTACATGATTAGGATTTTGGGTCGAATATGGGTACAAAATTTCAGAACATTGGGCAAGAATTTGAGGTTGAACATATGGATTTTGTAGGAAATTATGGGCAGAAGAATCAAGGTGGAGCTTTCTCAAACACTAACTCTAAATGGTGGAACCACCCAAATTTCTCCTGGTCTCAACAACCCAAGCTGCGCCAAAGTTTCCCTAACCAAAACCATTACCCATAACATCAACCGCACTACCAACATACCCAACAACAACAAAACTGTGTCCCTCTAGGTTTCCCAAACTTGAGATATCAAGCCCAGCCACCTGAGCCTAAGTCTAGCCTTGAATTAACGACGGAAACCTTTATGCAAAAGCAAGGGGACCTGATTTAGCAACTTACTACCCAAATGGGCCATTTGACGGTCCATAATAAGATGCTTGAGACTTAGATTACATAGCAAGCTACATCACTAAGGTTGGACAAGGGTAAGCTATCAGCATATCCAAAGGCTCCTAAGGAAACCAAGGCAGTGTTACTAAGGAGTGGAAAGGTTTTGGAACCTATTGTTAAGTCAAGAGGACTTCACGATGATTAATTTTGATGAAAAACAAATAATAATAATGTTAGAAATAAATGAATGTTTTGACAAGTGTGTTAAGTGTGAAGTCTAAGTGCAAAACACAGAAGAAGTGAAAAATATAGACGAAGTGGAAAACACAAAGGAAGCGCAAAAAATAGACGAGGAGGAAAACACAGACGAAGTGCAAAACACAGACTAAGTGGAAAACACAGATGAAGCGCAAAACACAGACGAAGTGGAAAACACAAACGAAGTGCACGCAAAACACAGACTAAGTGAAAAACACAGACAAAGCGCAAAACACAGACTAAATGGAAAACACATATAAATTGCAAAACACAGATGAAGTGGAAAACACAGACGAAGCACAAAACACAGACGAAGCGGAAAACATAGACGAAGTGCAAAACACAGATGAAGGGGAAAACACAGAAGAAACGAAAAACACAAACTAAGTGGAAAACATAGACGAAGCACAAAACACAGACGAAGTGGAAAACACAGACGAAGTGAAAAACACAGACGAAACGCAAAACACAGACTAAGTGAAAACACAGACGAAGCGCAAAACATAGACGAAGCGCAAAACACAGACGATACAAAGAAGAAGTTACGCCATTATGTTGGACAGTTACTTAGTTGGAGTTAGTTACAGAACTCATCTAACTAACGGTTTTCACGATGATTAATTTTGATGACAAACAAATAATAATAATGTTAGAAATAAATGAACATTTTGACAAGTGTGTTAAGTGTGCACAGTAGGTGCAAAACACAGACGAAGTGGAAAATACAGACTAAGTGGAAAACACAGACGAAGCACAAAACACAGACGAAGTAGAAAACATAGACAAAGTGAAAACATACACGATATAAAGAAGAAATTATGCCAGTACGTCGGAAAGTTACTTAGTTGGAGTTAGTTACAAAACTCAACTAAATAGCGGTTTTCAAGATTCAAGAAGCGCTTATCAAGGATCAAGAAGTAGTTAGAGACTTAGGCTATAAATACTAGTCTTAGTCAAAGATCTCACAATCTTACGAACCTCACGACCTTTGAAAAATCATTTAATCTTTGAGCTTTCAAATGCTTACTTAGAAAAGAGAAATTCTATAGTGCGATACTAAGAGAGCTAACCCTACTGTAACAAAGAGCTTACAATATCTTTCTAGTGAGAGAAAGAAAAGACTGAGAGCCTGGAGAGGCTACGTTAGTAGAAAGAATACTCTGTGTAAGAGACTTGAAGAGGCTGTAGAAGGGAAGAAAGAATACTTGTAATTGTTTGAAGTATAGTGAAATACTCAGACGAACTCTGATGACTGGACGTAGCCCACAGTTTGGGGTGAATCAGTACAAAAATCGCCATGTTCATCTTCTATCCTTTTACTTCAGTTTATTTTGTTGTTAAACAATTATATAGAAGTTATTTGTGATTTAACTACGTAACAATTATCGTATAAGTTTTGTGACAATCTTTTAATAAGTTAGACAAGTTCTTAGCAAAATTTTGTATTCACGAAAAGGATACACAATTCAACCCCCCTCTTGTATATCTAGTTTCTTGTACGTAAACTCTATACTAATGTGTGATTTACTTCAATTGGTATCAGAGCTTGGTTTCCAAGAACCACCTTTACAAAGTGAGGACAAAGATCCATGGTAGAATCACATGTTTTTATAGCTGAAGGTGCCTTCGTCACAAGACCTCCTGCGTTCAATGGTGAAGATTATCATTATTGAAAGGATAGGATGTGGCTCTTCATAGAATCTACACATATTGATCTTTGGGATATCGTCGAGAATGGACCATACGAACTAGTAGATGATGAAGGAAATGCCATTCCTCGCAACAAATGGTCAGCTGATCATAGAGCTAGATTTCAACTAAATTCAAAGGCCAAGTTTGTTTTGAGTTGTGCATTAAGAAGAAGTGAATATGATAAAGTTCATGGATGCGAGACTACGAAAGAGATTTTGGACACTCTATCCATCACACATGAAAGCACAAACCAGGTGAAAGAATCCAAGATTAGTATTCTTGTACATCAGTATGAGTTGTTTAAAATGAAGGAAGATAAGTCTATTGATCAGATGTTTGGACAATTTCAAACTATCATTAATGGACTTAATGCTCTTGGGAAAATCTACGATAATCAAGACCATGTGAGGAAGATTCTCAGAAGTCTGCTGAAAAGATGGAGACCCAAAGTCACTGCTATACAAGAAGCCAAGGACTTAAGCAAATTAAAGCTAGATGAATTGCTTGGTTCTTTAAAGATACATGAGGTAGAGCTTGATGCTGAAGATAAACCTAAAAGAGACAAATCCATAGCATTAAAGGCTGATCAGAAAAATCACAAGATTAAGAGAAATAGAAGTTCTTTGTCAAAAGCATTAAAGCTCGAAGAAGTCAAGAATGATGATACCTGTGAATCTGACTGCGATTCAAGTGAAGATGATGACGAGTTATCTTTCATTTCAAGGAAGATCAGAAGGATGTGGAAAAAGAAAGCAAAAGGAAGTAAAAATTTTTCTTTTAAGAAAAATAGCTAAGAAGAAGCCAAGAACGAGAAGACCTCTATGATTTGCTACGAGTGTAACAAACCAGGACACTAAAAGTATGAATGTCCATTGCTGAGAAGAGAACCGAAGAAAAATAAAGGAAATAAAAGATTATGATGGAAACTTGGGAAGATTTGGATTCATCTGAATCTAATTCTGATTCAGAAGAATCAGAACAAGCAAATATATGCTTGGTAGCCGAAAAAGAAGGTGACGAGGAGGTAACTTCTAACTTTAATGAACTTTAAGATGCATATTTAGAATTGTTAGAAGATGCACATATTATAGTAAAACAGTATAGATCTCTAAAAAGAAAGTTTGTCGAAAACTTGAGGAACAAGGAAGTGTTAGAAAAAGAAAACGTTAGCCTTAAGAAACAAGTAGACGATATGAAGAAAAAGGTATCTATTGATAGATCTGAGGAAATTAGTCAGTTGAAACAAAGGATTAATTCTCTCTCTGCAGATTTATCAATCTTTACTGAAAGTACTAAGAAAATGGATGACATGCTTAAAAATTATCGACACCCTAATGACAAGAGTGGTCTAGGGTTTACTAAAAGCAATAATTATTATAAAAAGAAATTATTTCCTTATAGAAGGAAATCTCTACGGTCTTCTTTTTATCATTCTATGAATAATTATAAGACTAACCCTAAAGGACCCAAGAACATCTGGGTACCTAAAAAGGACATCATATCTACTATAGATATCCTTCCTTGGAAAAAGCAGCTAGCACCAATGGTATTTAGACAGTGGATGCTCGCGACACATGACGGGAAGTAGGTCTATGTTCCTAGATCTTCAAGATAAGAAGAGAGGATCAGTAACTTTTGGAGACAACCGACAGGGCGAAATCGTTGGAATTGGCAAAATCGGTAAAGATTCCTTTGCATATATTGATAATGTTCTACTAGTTAAAGGTTCAAAACATAATTTCATTAGTGTAAGACAACTATGTGATTCTAGTTTTGAAGTATCCTTTAATCAAAACTCTTGTGTAGTAAAAAATAAGGACGATTCCATATTCTTTTCTGCTAAAAGACGAAATAATGTTTATAAGATTAATTTAGAAGATTTGCAAAGTCAAAATATTTCTTGTTTTATATCAACAGATGAAGAAAAAAATGATCTGGCATAAAAAGCTAGGTCATGTTAGTTTTAAACATATTTCCAAGTTGATTAAACATGATTTGGTAAGAGGTTTACCAAAAATAAGTTTTAGCAAGGATTTCTTTTGTGAAAGTTGTCATAAAGGAAAACAGGTTAAAATGTCTTTTTCTTCTAAATATATTGTAACTTCATCTAGACCTTTAGAGTTATTGCATATAGATTTATTTGGTCCAACTAGGACATTAAGTCTTGGATGAAAGAAGTATGTTCTCGTAATTGTTGATTTCTTCACTAGATTTTGTTGGATATTAGTTTTGTCTCATAAAGATGAATCTTTTAAGTGTTTTAAAGTTCTTTCCAAAAAGTTACAAATTGAAAAGGGAATGTCTATTGTTGGAATTAGAAGTGATCATGGTGATGAATTCGAAAATGAAAAATTCAGAATTTTCTGTGAAGAGAATGTAATTTTCCATAATTTCTCTGCTTCTAGAACTCCACAACAAAATGGAGTTGTAGAAAAAAAGAACAGGACGATTCAGAAAATGTTAAGAACCATGCTATGTGAAATGAATATTCTTAAGCATTTTTGGGCAGAAGCTATAAATACAGCTTGTTATATTCAAAATAGAATACTTATGCGACCATTGTTGAATAAAACTCCATATGAGTTATAGAATGGAAGGA
>JAOSBN010000006.1:4592845-4638819 GCA_027563595.1 Erythroxylum suave | reverse complement strand
GGGAAATGTCATGAATGCATGTACAATCATTACATGTGCAATATTTCACTATTCTCATGCATATATGAATGCATGAATATAGCCAAATAATTTTTTTAAAACACTCCTAGCCCGTTCCAAATTACTATTTTACCCTTCCCATCAATGATGGGATGTTACATTTTTTTACTTGCCTTATTTACAGCAATCTTAAGTGACAGACATTTATATTAAAATTTTCAACTTTTATTTTTTACTTTCCTTATTTATAATAGTCATCTTATAATTTTGTTTTTAGCTTATATAGAATTGACTTACACTTATAATACTTATTACTTATTATAATACATATTACTAGCTAAACAAAAGATGATCGTAAATTTAAAAATATCTCACAGTGTCACCTAAGATTTCACACCCGTCATTATATATGAAGTTCGTGCTTAGTGGATGGTAAGTAATCCTATAAAACGTGGTCGTAAAAAGAGAAGTCATAAGTCACGACTATGACAATTTAATTCATAGGCGTGACAGGCGTGCGGAAGAATACATGCTGTTGATGAAATGGACGGTAGGATAGAATTTCGTGGTCATCCATCTCATTCGTCCTTAGTATATATACTTTAAAAAGTTCAATAATCCTATAAAATGAATTATTAATTTTATTTTTATTTAAATAGAAATTAGTAAAATGTCAAACTTAGTGACATATTGATAAGTGTTTGTTTTTATTTTTATGAAAAGTTTTAAATATCTATCATTAAATTCAATCTAAATAAGGAATATTGGAACAATAAATATTAATGTATATATAATTTTATAAACATTAAAATGATAGAATTATTTAAGATGAAAGTAAAGTAATATTATTCGACTTTTGCTTGGACATTAGTGTTGCAAAAGGAAAATTAGCGACAAAATATGAAGAATAGAATTTAGGTGGATTGGTTCAAGAATAGGAATAAGTGAATTCAGAATATATAATGGTCCCAATAGAACAATGTTACCAATAAAGTCAATACTACAAACTCTTAAGTAGTAATTTAAAAATTCAACTGATTCGGTATATTCAATCATAAAAATTTAATCATTTAATTTTTTAGTTCAGTTTTTAACTTTTTGGTTCAATTTATTTTAATAATTCTTATTGTTAAAAACTAATCAATTTATTAATTAATCGATCAATATTAATAAGTTAATAAGTTCCTAAAAACTAAAATAAATCAATTATATTTCATTTAACAATCTCTTTTTTTCAATTAAAGTTCAAATTTTTGGATAAGTAAGGACAATATCTTTCAATCATATTTTAAATTCTTTAATTTTATTAAACTTTAGCCTGTTTTATGATAGTCTAATACCAGTTTAACTTTTTAAAGTTTCTTGTTTTACTTGTTTAATTTCTAGTTCGAATTTTAAAATATTGATCACATCCTAACTATATAGAATCGCATAGTATTTGATTTTGAACTATAATATTAATATAGCCACTAAGGTATTAAAAATATTTATTTCACTTTTCAGGCATTCCTAAAATAACATAGTTATGTTTTGTTTATGAAATATAACATATGTCTTATTCATAAAATAAAATATTACATAGGAAGATTTTTTTCAATTAAAATTTGAGCATAAGTATTAAAAGTATTTAATTGATAAAAGTTCTTGTAATATAATTTGATCAAAACAATCATAAATTGTCTCACTGAAGCTCTTGCTCAAACGATATCTATCCAACCCAATGGTGAATTAAACGAGACAACCGTATAACGTTTGATAGGAGGCATAAGATTATCTGTGCCGTCTAGCTTGTTCTAAGATTATGTCACGGATTTTTATCTACACATTTGTGTAGATCCTACATAAATGTGTGAATAAAAATTAATAAAATAAGGTTTTTTTAAGAATTTAAAATTGATAATAGCCAAAGCTGTAAAAACTTATGTACAATCCTTTATAAGGATATCAAAATGAAATTAAACAACAACTATTGCACTTCTAGATAACATACATCTGGAAATCATATGGCATCAATTAAATCATCCATATCATTCTGAGTCCCTGGTTGATGTTGTCTTGCTTCCCTTTAGCAACCATTGTTTCTCTAATCAAATTAACTATTGACTTGGCTACCTCATCCTTATGTTGCTCTTCATGCTTATAAATTCTCCTATTCCTCTCCCACCATATATAATAAATCACCATTTGAAACGACGTCTTAATAATAAGACTATCTCTCTATCCTAACTTGGAATACCGCGTGATATCATTTAACACATCATTCCATTGAAAGGAGAACCTTGGAATTCTTAGCAGATTCAAAATTCTGCTCCATATCACTTTAGTATATTGACATTCAAAAAATAAATGATTTCTACTCTCGGTTATTTCTTTACACAACACACAAAAGGGCTCAAAGCTTTAGAACCATCGATCCTTCATTCTCAACCTATTCATGATAGTTAACCACAAGAAAATAACATATTTTGAACTTAATACCTAATTCCACACTAGGTTAACCAACGACACTATTGCCAAGGATGCCCTCTCTATAGTGTGAGCTGATTTTTTCATGAAAACTCCACTAGTGTAAGTAGCCCATGTAACCGTATCAGCCCTATTATAAATTTGCATTCCAGCAACATAGTAGTCAAGCAAATGAAAAAATCGGACATTGGTCATTCTTTCCCTCTCCAGAAAAATCCAAGCCACTGTTGCCTCCTTTGGAATCCTATTTTGTAAAGGTAGTAAGTCATTTCGCTCACTTAGAGGATTGAACATATACTAGTTATCAAACCAAAATATGACATCTTCACCATTCCCCACCCTGACCTTAATAAAAGGATATACCTTCACCCTAAGAAGCAACATACTCTTAAAGATCCAAGAATGATCACACTGAGTCTGGATTTGCCAAAAACTTTGGCCACAAAGACGGTAAAATTACACCCACAAAGTTTCTTTATCAACAAACAATCTCCAAATTCTCTTCATTAATAACACCTTTTGCATTTGTGTGATCGAGATGATTCCTAGTCCCCCTTGTTTCTTAGGCAAAGTAATATCACTCCATTTTACCTTAGCCCCCTTGCTTTTATCATGTTTCCCAGTCCATAAAAAGGATTTCATCATCCTCTCCATTTCCTTTATCACCTTATTAGGAATTACCACATGAGCCGCCAAGTGTATATGCATACTATTCAACATTGACACAATGAGAGTGACTCTAGTGGCAAGAGATAAAAATTTGTTCAGCCATGTAAAAATTCTAGCTTTTAATTTCTCTAACAAAGGTATAAAAATTGAAAATTTTGGCTTACCTGAAGTTATAGGGACTCCCAGGTACCAAAAAGGAGTTTCCTGAAGAGAAAAACCCACCAAATTGGATATCCATTCTGGATTCCTAACGTCCGAAGACACATATACTCCGCTCTTTTGCATATTCAACTTCATCCCCGACAATCCCGAAAAAGTGTTCATCAAACTCATCAGTATCGTAATAACCTGTGGTTCAGTCTTACATAAGAGAATCACACCATTTGGATATAGTAAATGTGTCAATTTCCTATCCCTACAATTATAGTGATACTGAAACAAACCATTACAATCCACCATTTTCGTAATTAATCTAGATAATCCCTCCATCACTAGAGTGAATAGGTAAAGGGAAAAAGGGTCCCCTTGCCTAATCCCTCTAGAATTATAGAATGGTTTCGTAGGAATACTATTGATTAAGATGCTCATTGAAGTCATCTGGATGCATTGGAGTATCCACTACCAGAATCTCATAGGTATCCCAATGGCTTCTAGATAATCTCTAAAAAATCCCAACTAACAGTGTCATATGCTTTAGACAAATCAATCTTTAAAACACAACTCTTGATCTTTTTTTTTAGTGTGATATTCCCCCATCAATTCTTGCAATAACAGTACATTATCCCCAACGCTTCTCGATGGAAAAAAAGCCACTTGAGACATCGTAACCACCTCAGCCAATACAATTTTCAATCTATTAGCCAATAAACTCGCTATAATCTTATATATAGTAGAACAACACGAAATAGGATGGTAATTCGTGATCATCTCTGGTCCTTCCTTCTTAGGGATCAGGCATATGTATGTATGGTTGATCTCCTTCAATAACGAACCGGAAGAAAAAATTCTAACACTACTTCCATTACAAGAGGTCCCGTTATGTCACAAGTCTGTTGGAAGAAACCTGCTAAAAATCTATTGGGCCCTAATGCTTTAGAACTGTGTAACCAGATTACGACCTCTTTCACTTGTTGGGCTATGAAAGGTGTAGTGAGTATCTTTAAAATATCTAGGCTAGGACAGTAATTCATCATATTTTTAACCTCAATCCATTCAGCTAAGCTTCAAATCTCCCCATTAATGTCAAAGAAATCACGTATATGAGCTGATAACTCTTGTTGAGTGGTAAACTTGTGACCCTCCTAATCCTTCAATTCCGTAATTATGTTACTATTTCTCCGAGCCAATAACAATGCCTAAAGAAATCTAAAATTAATATCCCCTTCTTTGATCCATGTCCGTCTAGCTTTTTGCTTAGTGACTAACTTTTGTAGTTGAAGAGCTTCCTAGTAGTGCTTCATACAATTTTCTTCCCTATTTCTCAAATTAACATTGAAAGGGTCGAAATAGCAAAACTTTTAAATCTACATCCCTTGTTCTACCCTTGCTAAACTCTTTTATAGCAATTTTTGCAAGCCTTAATTTTTGCATAAGCTGATAAGTTTTATGTCTAGCTATTGGTGTATCCCAAACCTATTGAATCATGGACATAAACCCTTCGATCTGAATTAACCTGTTAAAGAATCTGAACGGTTCCCTTATCTTGGATCCACCACATATCTGTTGAACTAATATACGTATGATCAGAAAAAATCAGCTCTCCAAACACTGTCGATGCCAAAGGGAATGAGTTTAGCCATTGTCAATTCACCAAAGCTCTATTTAGTTTTTTCATCATAAACATATATCCCTTTTGTTTATTCTCCCAAGTGAATCATCTACCAAGCCCTCTATAATGCAGTAAGTCGGTTCTTTGAAGCATCTGATTAAGTTCAGTTATTGATCCAACATTAAAAGCCAACCCCTCCTTCCATTTCATCAGATCTAAGATAACAATTAAAATCCCCTAACACCCGCCAAGGGTCTTGCATACCCATATATGTCCAATAACTCCTCCCACAGCCTAGCTCACTAGAAAGCAAAATTTAAAGCATAAACAATTCTCGCCTCAAAATGAAAGTGACCTATTAGCCAACAATGTAAATGGATGTATTAGTCTCCCATCTGTACTACGTGATCCTCAACCTTGTCAGTGTTATAACAGTACATAATTCTACCATTGTAGTGATGAATGTGGTTAGCGAAACATTTCCACTTGGACTCCAAAAAAATGTCACCTTTTGGACAACACCAGCCTTTATTTTTTTTTCTAGAAATCTGACCAAAACAAGTTTGCTTCCAGCAACTACTTTCTGCACTATTAACTTTTTAAGGGGATCATTAAGTCCCCTTATGTTCCATACTAATATCGACATATAAGGAGAACCTTAAAACAGACACTCCAGGGATATCACCCCTTTATGCTTTTTCTTCTTACCTTTTTTCTTACCAAATCTCCTTTTCCTGACTCCTACTAAGAATTATCTAAGCTTCTCGACTTCCATATCTAATTCTACATCCTTCCCCAAAGTAAGACTTGGTTCGATATCTTCTGAATCAATAGACTCTATATTATTGAGCTTTTGAATCACAGCTTCTGCCTTCATAGTAGTTGTTTTCTCGATTCCCTTAGTTATCTGATTAGTGAGGATAGTAGGGTGTAATGGCTCTTCTGGTCTCATACTCCCACCAGCATAAACCGACTCCCCACATATTTCCTTGTTTTGTTTTAGAGCCCTTAAACAATCTGTATCCTTATCGCTACCTATCTCTTGAACTTTCTCTAGGGATATCCTAGGCACTATTACACCACTAACATTTTCTTTGTTAACCTAAACAACTTCATTTTGTGTCTTTTCTGGAGACCAAACTGCATTTGTCACAAAACTAGTCCCTTCCAAAATCTGTCCCTGTTCTATTGTTCGAACAAGCCCCTAATTAATAGTCTCTTGATTCTCTAAATCTTCAACCCAAACACATTTCAGTATTTTACTTGTAGCAACCCATTTCTTACTCGAAGGTATAGGTTTCCATAGATAAGAGATGGTAATTTCATCTCTGATTGTCTCACCTGTTTCACCAAGACGAAGGATTGGCAATGTTTCAGGTAGAGAAGCATGCTTCGGAAACTCAATGTAAATCTTTGCATATCTAATTACAGCAATTTGGGAGTCCATACAAATTGGTTTACCCAATGTGCTCTCCAGATGACTCAGCCCCTCCACCGTCTAATAATCCATCAGTAGACCATGAAACTGTACCCATAGAGGAATAGTATCAATTAACCCTTTGTCCACACCCATACCTAATTTCCATTGTTGTAGAAATAGGGGGGTTGGTCCCCAATATGCCAATGTCCTTGCTCAGTGATCTTCAAGAAATTAGAATTCTCAGAGAACTTGAACAACATCAACGCATCCTTCTTAAGTATCACTTTCTCAAGACCCTTCTTACCTCATCTAACCTTTGCTCAAGTGTTAAATGCTAGAAAAGCCAATCTTTTGGACCATAAGAACCCAAACAACGTGTTCGGCCATGCTCTAGCTCCTACTTGTAACAACTCCAATGAAGGAGAAAAAATCCCATTTTAAAAAACATTCAGGTAGTACTTTAATTTGCCTTTGTTTAGCTGAACACTGAACTTGTTCTTCCAAGCTCCAACAGTTGTCATCTTACACTGATTCTTCTCACCATTATCCTTCAAACCAGTAATCTCTTATTGTTTTCCCAATAATCTTCTAACGAGAAAGAGGTGGAAACAATTCCCTCGACGTTAAAGGGTCTCCCATCACCAAGAGACCCTCCGGAGAGAAGGAGGTCGACTCCGCTTGCGAGCCCACCCTAGAATACCAAAAATACCTCTAAAAATTAGCTAACCTTATGAAGTAGGAAGGGGAAAGTGAAGGGCATGAAGGTAAATCACCAAGAAAGGCGGGAATGTCAAGTAAAAAGTCGAGTTTGTTGTTCTCATAGGTCAATCTCTATCATCCTAACGATAGATTTGCTGCATGTCCAAATAATACCAAACTCCATGCTGGGCCTTTCTTTTCCCAGTGCGCCCAATCAATGTTTTTCAATTCTGTCCGAGTTTGTGCTGCAGTAGCAACTAAAGTTACTATTATTAATTTTTATGGATTAGAAATGTCAATATTCTAATCCATCAAACAATCATCTAATACACTAATTAACAGATCACTTGTGAAATATAAATAAACCTATTATTTACAAACAAAATGAGGATCAAGCTACATTATGTTAAATTATTGTTAATAAAATGTGAAGTCACATCCATATAATGCTTCTCTTAACTTTTACATGTTTGCATAAGTGATATGATTGCCCACATCTTCAATGTCAAGCTTTTTTATACAACAAAAATTTTAGGGATTTACTTAATAATATTTGCAAATAAGATACTAAATTCTTCAACTTGATAAACATTTTAAAGTTGATGTAATTCATAATTAAGGGTGGATATTCATGATTAGTGATTTTCAAACAAATGTTTAAATTCTTTAAGATCACAAATAGTGATAGTTGTTTCCTATATGACCTTTTCATATATTAAACATAAAAAATATTTAACCTCATATTAATTAATTTTCATTGAACAATCTCCTTTTCAATTAAAGTTCAAATTCTTCAAAAATTAAAGACAATCTCTTTCAATCATATATTTAAAATTTAAATTTTATTTAATGTTTAATCGATTTTATGACAATCTAATATCAATTGAACCTTTTAAACCTTAAACATTTGGTTTTATTGGTTTAACTTACTGTCAGGTTTTTAAAACATTATATATTATCATTAGTCTTTTATTATACATATTACATGCCTTACTAAATGTGAGATTCTATCTTTTGAACTTTTAACGAATAATGAAAAGTTAGCTTCATCCATTAAAAACAATTATAAACAATAGAAAAATTATAAACATCCACCTATCATTATTTAACTATTGAATAACTAATAGTCCTGTGTTATAATGACTTATAGTAACACTTAATTGTAGAAATGAGATTAAGAATTAAATTTCTAGCTGAACTATCAATAAATAGTTTGAATCCAATTTTATGTAGTTACTTTCAAATCACCTACTTTTTCTCTAGTTCAGCAATATATTGAAGTTTGCAAAGTCTTGAGCTATCTCATAAGGCCTAACAATTGTCATCAAAATTAGGAAGATGCTTTTTGAAAGGGGAAAAAGGTCAAAAGATTCAATCGAGTCTGACGACAATTCCTTCTGGGCCTTAAGAAATGCAATATGAAGTATCTTCCTGTATCTAAGTTGTCCAAACTACTTAATTTTTATTCACAAGTGAAACACAGGTTCTCGTAGAAACAAGTCCTTCAGTATTGCATTTCGTTGAAGGACACATTGACTTAAATGGATACTAATTGAGCAAGCAATGATTACAATGAAATATCCTAAATTACAGATGGAAGAATATAACTGAGTGTACAAGAGCTAGGAACTTCTAGATATATCTTTGTTGCTTTGCTTTTCTTTAATTAGAGAACAATATAACCAAAAGAAAGAGTCACAAATGCTACTACGCAAAAAATGTGATTGCTAGTATTGTTGTTCCAAAATTTTTAGTTTCTAATAACATTATCAGCCTAATAACTTTAATAACATTGTTACGTTATTATACTCCAACGTTTCATTTTGTTTTAATAGCTTTTAATTCCTATTTCCAACGTATGTATTGTTTCTACTATATAAATGAGTCACTCATCTGCTCAAAGGCATAACTACCTCTAAGAACAATTGTTTACTTTCTCTATTTCTTCATCTCTTTTGTATCTTTATTTGCTCCATCCAACACAAGCATTTTCCTTTATATACAAACATCTTACACACGCATTTTGTCTTACGCATAAATTTTGCATTTTTCTACCTTTCCTTTAATCTCAGAGATGGTTCCTACTATACCCTTTGGAGTACACCGAAGCTGGTGGAAAAAGCGTTAACCCTGGTGTCAGATTCCATTGTCTTGCTGCAACGTAGAGGGGGAATTTTTGAGTTAGGGCAATGATTTTTCATGACGCCTTGCATTGAGATAAGTTGTTCCAATATGGTTATTATTGTTATTTTAGTTAACAATCTAAGTCAGAACATTTATTGTTGTGTTGCTACTATTTGTTGGAAATTACTACGATTTTGCTGCTACGTACTTTTTGGTAGAAATCAGAATACGATGTTGTTTCTTTGTATTGTTTGATTATTTCGTGTGAGACATTTATGCTTTTAGATTTAATATGTCGTTTGCAAATGAGAACAATATAGATTCTGCACTTACTATTCCCCACATAAGTTTAGCTTATATCATCGTAGCTCCGAAAATTACACCTGACCTAACTAGAACAGATCCTCTAGATAGGAGAAATTTTAAACAATGATCTAAGAAAATTTTGTTCTATTTTCAACAATACAAAATCAATTATGTACTGTTCAAGAGATTCCTAGTGAAAACACTAACCCTAAGATTATTAAGGATAATCGTACCATTAGGGAAGTGTTGCTCACCTATATGATCAACCTTTTGTTTGATATCTACTGCAAGTACAAAATTGCTAAGGAAATTTGGGATGCTTTAGAAGTGTAATATAGGACGGATGACGCCATTACTAAGAAATATGTAGTTGCTAGGTGGTTAAAATTTACTGTTGATGATGATAAGCCTATTATAAACCAACTACATGATTATGAAAATCTAGTTGTTGAAATTATTACCAAAAGTATGAACATGTGTGAGATGTTTCAAGATAATGCCCTTATTGAGAAACTACCTACCTCATGAAATGAGTATTAAAACCAGTTGAGGTACAAAAAGAAAGACATGAAGCTTCAAGAGTTAATAGGATATATAAAGATTGAGGATGCCTACTGTGTACAAGATAAGACCAAAACACTCACCCTTCTCCCTACTGTTAAAGCTCATATGGTAGAACATATAAATTTTAATAACTTCAAGAAGAATGGATGACAAAACAAGTCTTTTAACAATAAACAGGGAGAGAGTCACAATTGTTGAGGAATGGATGGTCAAATTTGTGTTGAGGCTAAACACTCTAAAAACTCTTGTAAGTCAATGACCGGGAAAGAGACATAATTCTTGGACTTGGTGCACACAGACTTAGGTATTTTAAGAATTGTATGAGTAAAGGAGGCATGAGATGTTATGTTACCTTTATGGATGATTGTTCTAGATTTACTAAGATTTACTTATTGAAAAATAAAAGTGATGCAGAGGAAATGTTTATGAAATACAAAATCGTGGTTGAAAACTAATTAGAAAGGAAAATTAAGAGATTAAGGTATGATTAAGGTGGTCAGTATAGTACTGAGTTTCTTGCTGATTATTGTGCAAAAGTTTGGATTATTCATGAGCTTTTAGCCCTTTATACACCTGAACAAAATGAAATAGCAAAGAGGAAAAACTAAACATTTAAGAATATGATGAATGCAATGTTGATTTTATATAGGGGAAGCTAATTTTCAGCTTGATATGTTCTAAACATAGCCCTCATAAGAAACTAGATCAAACCCCTTATGAAATTTGGAAATCATTATCCACCTAGCTTGTGTTTTTTAAAGTGGGGGAGGGGGGTGTCTTGATAAGGTTGCTCTACCTAAACATAAAAGGAAGAAAATTGGGCCTAAAACTGTTAATTCAATTTTTATGGGATATGCCTCTAATAGTGCTACCTATAGATTTATGGTTAAAGAAGAGAGATCTAACACTTATAGACCAATTATAGAGTCAATAGATGCAGTGTTCTTTGAGGATATATTTCCTATAAAATTGAGTGTGCAAGTTCCTAGATAATTTTTCCCTAGTTCTTCTACCAATGATGACGTAGAGGAAGAGAAAATTGTTAAACTAAGGAGAAGCAAAAGAGTTAGAGTACCCACTAGTTTTGGTTTTGACTTTATTACTTCCTTTGTGGTGATAAAACCTGAGGAGATAGATGATGTTTTTTTGGTGACTTATATTATTGAGGAAGATCCTAAAACTTATGAGGAAGCAATGAGATATGTGGATGCTAAATTTTGGAAGGAAGTTATAGATAGTGAGTTAGAGTCAATCATGTCTAATAAAACTTGAGTTTAGTTAATTTACCTTGAGAGTGTAAGCCATTGGAGTGTAAGTGGATTTTCCAAAAGAAATTGAGACCTGAAGAAACCATTGAGAGGTTCAAGGAAAGACTTGTGATTAAAGCTTTAAACAAAACGAAAGATTGAACTTTTTTGACATTTACTCTCTTATTACTAAAATTACATCTATAAGGATGTTGTTTGCTATTGCCTCAGTATTTAAACTTTATGTGCACCAAATGGATGTTAAAATAGCTTTCTTGAATGGTGATCTAGATAAGAAAATTTATATGGTCCAGCTAGAGGTATTTATAGTGCCTAGTCAAGAACAAAAGGTGTGTAAGTTCGTTAAGTCTTTGTATGGACTTAAACAAGCTCCCAAACAGTGGCATGAGAAACTTGAAAGTGAGATTTTCAAATATGGTTTCACCTCTTGTGATGTTAATTTTTGCATTTACGTGAAATATGATATCAATGGTTGTATAATCATAACTCTTTATGTAGATGATATGCTTGTTTTTGTGCTAATTTATCTATCATTGATACTACTAAAAGTTTGCTAAAGTCTTCTTTTGATATAAAAGATCGTGGACCTGTGGACTTTATTTTGGAAATCAAAGTTGATAGGACTAACTCTGGTTTTAGGTTGAACCAAACTCATTATGTTGAGAAAATTTTAAAGAAATTTGATTACTATGATGTTGATCCAGTCAAGAGTCCCTATGACACCAGTGTTGCTTTAAAGAAAAATCTTGGTGATAATGTAAACCAAGCTGAGTATGCTAAAATTCCTGGTAGTGTGATGTTCTTGATGAACTATTCTCATCCTAATATTGCATATTGTGTGAGTGGACTTAGTAGGTATACTCATAATCCTAGTCAAGAGCATTGGAATACATTGATTCATTTGTTGAGGTATTTGAAAGGTAATATGCATTATGGATTATCTTTTAGTGGTCATCCTCCTGTATTGGAGGGGGTATTCTAATGCTAACTAGGTTACAGATAGTGATGATATACACTCTACCAGTGGTTATGCTTTTACCTTGGCAAAAGCTACAGTATCTTCGAAATCATCCAAGCAAATATGTATTGCAAGATCAAGAATGGAGGCTGAGTTTATAGCTTTGGAGTTGGCAGGGTGGGAAGCTGAGTGGCTAAGGAATCTTTTAGCATATATCCCGTTTTAGGAAAAACCAATTCCTTTTGTGTTCTTTCATAGTGATTTGCAAGTTGTCATTCATGTTGCCAAGAACAAGGCATATAATGACAAAAGTATACATTTCTACGTTTCTTTTAATCTCGAAGACAGTTCCTGCTTTATCCTTTGGAGTGCACAGAAGCTAGTGGAGAAGGCGTTATCCTTAGGGTTGATCTCGTTGTCCTGCTGCACTTTAAAGGAGGAATTTCTGACTTAGAGTAGTAACTTTTCACGACGTCTTACATTCAGATAAGTTGTTCCAATTTAATTATTATTGTTATTTTTGCTAACAGAAGTCCTTAACTTTTTAGCTTTCAATAATTGAGATCAGATGATAACATCCAATTTGATGCACGTCAAAAGGTTATACAACAATATATAGAATTATGGCCTAATGAATTCATTAAAAGATCTCGTAACATAGGACCTACATGGACAAACAACACTGTGCAATAAGAAACTCTTGTTTGAGAGATGTTAGGATGATAGCTGGGCTAAAAGAAATACAAAGCTAGAAGTGAAGACCAGTAGAGCAAGTAGAGTTGATAATCAAAATTACACAAACTTATCAGTAAGGTTCAGAAGTTTTAAAGAATATAGGTGCCTTATTGCAATTGAATGGAACTATAAAGAAAACACGACAAAAACAAAAGATTAATTAATTCACAACTTTGAAATTTTAAGTTTTAATAAAAGAAAATTAGGATTTACAAATTAAACTTTGGAATTTCAATAATTTTCTCAAAATTTTAATTTTAATCTGTTACGAAAATTTTAAAATTTTCATCAAGTTCAACAGTTACAAACATTTTGATTAAGTTGAAAAAAGAAAATATTCTTAACAAATATATGTTTCATATTTAAATATCTATAAAGTTTACTTGATTACTTATCTAAATTATCCTTGTCATCAAATAAAGTTTATTTCCAAATATTGAAAAAAATACATGGTTTACTTAAACTAATTTTAGAAATAAGTCTTTGTTGTTAAATATATTTTAAGGGAAGTAATACAAAAGAAAGTATTAATGAATAGCATATAGAACTTAATAATAGACATATAAAATTCAATTCAATGATCACTGAAATAAATAGAGAAATATCTAAAATTAGTTTTAGGTTACAATAATCCATGGACTTTGGATTCTACAGTCAAGTGTTATATTGGTTGAATGTGCTTATTGAAGGAAAAAGAGCCAAGAGAGTTCTTTCAAAAAGGAATGTGTATTATCTTAGAAAAAAGCATGAACACTTAGGTTGTACAGGTGAGGTATTTAAACACAACTATAATGTCAAAAACTCATGAAATCTATTTGGACAGCTAGCTTGATAGCAGCAGAAAATCCTTAATAATAGAGAATCCCTTATGCGTATAAGTTTTTGATATTTACTTATCTGAAGGCTTGAGTGCAATATCATTTTGGTTTGAATTTTGATGTCGTTAGAGACTTTTCTCCACTAATTGAGGCTGGTTTGTGAGAGTCTTCACCCTTTTTTTTTCAAGAATTCTAAGCATCCTTATCTCTCCATAGATTCTCATGGTGGTTATTCAAACCCAGCTGTGATGGGTTGCTAATACCCTCCTGCAAACTTAACCGGGGCTGGAGGCAAAGTTTGTTGCGGAAATAATGAAGAGTTGCTTTTGTCATTAGTTTTGTGAAAAGATCAGTAACTTAATTATCAGAAGAAATATATTGAGTGACAAGTAGTCCACGTGCAACGCGTTCATGCACAAAATGATAATCTAACTCAATATGTTTTCTTCGTGCATGGAACACAGGATTTACTGTCATATGAAGAGCACTAAGTTTGTCGCAATAGAGTATGGGAGGAAAGGACATTGTTATTCGAAGATCTTTGAGAATGAAGGACAACCATGTGAGTTCAGCCGCTGTGTTTTCCATTGTGCGATACTCTGCTTCCATGCTTGACCAGGAAATTGTATGTTGTTTTTTTGTAGACCAAGAGATAAGATTTTATCCAAGGAATGTATAGTAGCCTGTAGTTGAGCACCTTGTTGTAGTGCACCCTACCCAATCTGCATTTGAGAAAGCAAATAGATCAAGTGTAGTATGAGAAGAAAAATGTAATCCCATTTCAATTGTTCCTTTGACATAACGTAAAATATGTCGAACCATTTTTAAATGTTCCATTGTGGGATCATGCATGAATTGGGATACATAATTATCACTATAAGAAAGATCAGGTCGAGTGAGTGTAAGGTATTGTAGAGCTCCAACAAGTCCTCGATAGTAACTTGAATCTTCCAAAAGAATATCACTGGAAGATGTTTTCATTTCAGTTTCAAGAGGTGTACTCATTGGCTTACAGTCAACCATATTAGAGCGTTCAAGTATGGCTAGCGCATAATGTGATTGGGATTGATGGAGACCACTTGTTGTTGGCGTTATTTACATCCTAAGAAAGTGATGAATAGGCCCCAAATCTTCCATTGCAAATTCATTGCTTAGCAACTGAATAAAATCTGAAACAAGTGTTGAAGTTAATCCAGTAAGTAACATGTCATCCATATAAAGAAGTAAAAACAAAGATCCATAATCAAAATGAAAAACAAACAAAGAGGGGTCAGGCTACAAAAGAAACCACATTTAAGAAGAAAAGCACTAAATCGATCAAACCAAGCACGTGGTGCTTGTTTTAGACCATAAAGTGTTTTTTGATAGTTTGCAAAAATGTGTCGAAAGTTGAGGATCTACCATTCTGGGTGGTTGATGCATGTAAATATCCTCATAAATTAAACCAAGCAAGAATGCATTTTTCACATCTAGTTGACGAATAGACCACTTTTGAA
The DNA here is from genome assembly GCA_027563595.1 of Erythroxylum suave. Classification (NCBI taxonomy): domain Eukaryota; kingdom Viridiplantae; phylum Streptophyta; class Magnoliopsida; order Malpighiales; family Erythroxylaceae; genus Erythroxylum; species Erythroxylum suave. Next base: position 4,623,528 of record JAOSBN010000006.1, on the reverse strand, counting down.
CAAGAGCTATGGTGATTATCATGCGTATTATCCCTGGTTTGATAACTGGAGAAAAAGTTTTAGTGTAATCGACTCCATCAATTTGATGATACCCTTTTGTAACTAAGCGTGCTTTGAGATGATCTAAAGAGCCATCGGGTTTGAGTTTTGTTTTAAACACCCATTTAGAGCCAATGACATGCATGTTTGGCATGCATGGAACAAGTGTCCAAGTCTCATTTTTATGCAGTTATGCTAGCTTCTCGTCCATGGCTACTTTCCAACCAGGATGTGCTATAGCAATTTTGACGCTGTGAGGCTCACGAGGTATAGTAGATGATGTAGTTGTGTTTAAGGCATACATAGGATTTGGTTTTACTACCACTAATTTAGACCGAGTTACCATCGGGTGAACTAATGGTGTTAAAGGAATAGGATTATGGTGAGAGGATTCAGATGTTTCAGTCACTATCAGTGGAGCTATGACAAGTAAGGTGTCAAATATGTGGGGCTCTTGAGATGGTAAAATAGCAAGGGTATCAATGTTGTTTGGGAACTCATGGAACTCATTACCTCCTTCACTGATATGTGACTTGATGATGCGGAGGGATTCATGTAATGACTCAATAGGACTAGAATTTTGCAAATGTGTTTGTGAAGTATTTGCAGTAATGGGCAGCAGAGAAGCTAGACTCGGAGGTGTGGAAGAGTTTGTATGTATACCTGTAGAAGGAGAGATGTTAGCATGTGGCAACCAAGAATAAAAAATGCTCATATCATACGGCTGGTTTGCTGCTATGCCAGAAAAAAATGCTCATAACATATGGCTGGTTTGCTGCTATGCCAGATGCATTAATAGGCTTATATGGAAATATTAACTCATCAAATACAACATGACGAGATATAAAAAAAAATTTGCCTGAAGGATGAAAGCATTTATAAGCTTTGTGTTTTTTACTGTGCCCTACAAAAACGCACAATAGTGTTTTTGGGTCAAATTTATTTTTCCGTGTATCCCAAGTATAAGGAAAACATTTCGAACCAAAAATTCGAAGTGAGAAGTAAACAAGATGTTTTCCATGGAGTGCAAAGTATGGTGTTTGAAAGTTAAAAGCAGATGATGGTAGGCAATTGATAAGATATACACCGTGGTGAAAGCTTTTATCCACAAATATAAAGGTGCACCATAATGAAATAACATAGTCATGCCTAATTCTCTTATAGTCCTATGATGTCTTTCAACTATTCCAGTTTGCTCAGGGGTATATGGAGAGGATACCTGATGAACAATACCTATAGAAAGAAAGTGAGTTGAGAGTTTAGAAATGATGAACTCACCACCACCATCTGAATGGAAGATTTTGATTTGCTTGTTAAACTGTCTAGCAACATATTTCTCAAAGGCTAGATATGCATCAAAAAAATCAGATTTGTTGCGTAAGGGAATAATCCATGTATATTTGGAAAAATCACCAACAAAGCAAACATAATATCTTAATTTTTCAATTGATAAAATAGGGGCATGTCCCCACAAATCACAATGAATTTTTGCAAAAATACTAGTACTTGAATGTTTTGAGCAAGAGAAAGGTAAACGACTAAGCTTTCCTAGTTGACAACTATCATAAAGATTTTGAGATTTTGTTGTCCCTACAACATCTATAAGTCCTTTATTTTTAAGCACATGAATAACTGAAAATTAAGGATGGCCTAGGCATTGATGCCAAATTTCTGCAGTGCCTAATCTGAAACGATATGAGAAATATTGTTTCGGAGAAGTGGATAAGACATAGAGATCACCCTTGCATTTCCCTGTTATTATTGCTTGTCCTGTTTTTTGTTCCTGAACATAGAAATTATCATTAGAAAATTCACAATTGACAAGAAATTTAGTCGTTATCTGGCTAACAAAAAGTGAATTTTTTGTCAAGTTCGGAACCAACAGGACATTTTTTAGAGGTAAGATGGTTTTTTTTATTTATACAAGTCACCAGTTTCAAGAATGGGCATGGAAGACCCATCTCTAATTAGCACAGAATCAGAACCAGAGTATTGGCGAATGTTTGTTAACATACCTGGCTTACCTGTCATATGGTTAGAAGCACCAGTGTCTGTTGTCCATTCTGTGTCTGTAATAGTATTGTTCAAAGTAAGAGCTACAAGTGCTTGTGAAATTTCATCTAGTTGAGTGGGTTCCTTTGGTACCCACCAGTATATCTTAGCAATATATCCCATTATCCCACAATATTGACATTACTGATCACGATATTTGCCCAACTCTGCAGGTGTCATTCGGTGTTCACCAGGTGGTGGAGGACGACGTTGTGAGTTTACTGAAGAGGAGTTCCTTTGCTGTTGAGCCTAAAATCCATGACCATTAGAGGTGAATTTTTGGGAAGATCCATGATATCCTAATGTGTTTGGCTATGACTGTTGTTGCTATTGTCCATAAAAAGCCATTTAATGATTAAGGGAAGAAGCTAGGGTGTCTATGTGGCTAGAAAATCAGTTGCGCCTTTGATCAAAGTTTTTGAGTTGAGAGATCAACTCAGAGTAGGATGGCCTGGGAGGCTTCAACATGGTCGTTGTGAATGTTTCATAAAGAGGACCAAGGCTGGTGACAAGGTAGAAGACTTTTTTTTGGTCTGGTACTAGCTTTCCTATGGTTGATAAATTGTCACAAAGACCTTTGAAGGTGCGTATATTTCTATGATTGTTGTGTTTTCCTCCTTTCAAAGATAGCTTAGTTGTTGTCGCAAAGTAAACTCACGTTCTTGTGAGTCTCGTGCATATGCATTTTTTAGAGCCTCCCAAATAGCATGAGCTGTGTCGAGGCCAACAATGAGTCTTAAAGCTTCCTCAGAGAGTGTTCCAATGATCCACCCTTAAAGGAGACGTAATTGTGGTGTTGAATTTTCTACACTTGTTTGTTTGGTTGGAGCGGGATCTTCATTTGTGAGATGTCCCATCATTTCTTGACTCTCTACAAGAGCCAATGCTTGCTCACGCCACAAGGGATAATTGTTTGGGGTGAGTCTGAGGGTGATAATGTTGCCAACGTTGAGTGACAAGATAGTCATGGTGAAAGAAGTGAGCAGAAGGTAAGAAGAAAAGAGAAAAAAAGTGGAGCGTGTGCCTAGTGTTCACAATAGCTCTGATACCATAAAGAAAAAAGAGCAAAGAGAGTTCTTTCAAAAAGGAATATGTATTATCTTAGAAAAAAAACGTGAACACTTAGGTTATACAGATGAGGTATTTAAACACAACTATAGTGTCAAAAACTCATGAAATATGTTTGGACAGCTAGCTTGATAGCAGCATAAAATCCTTGATAATAGAGAATACCTTATGCGTAGGAGTTCTCGATATTTACTTATCTAAAGGCTTGAGTGGAATATCATTTTGGTTTGAATTTTGATGCCGTTAAAGACTTTTCTCCACTGATTGAGGCTAAATTGTGAGAGTCTTCACCCTTTCTTTTTCAAGAATTCTGAGCATCCTTATCTCTCCATAGATTCTCATAGTGGTTATTCAAACCCAACTATGATGGGTTGCTAATACTTATTGCTTCAGGTTTGTTTGATTTTTAGTCTTAATCGAAAAGGAGGGACACATTAATAAGGGGTTCTGTATTATTATTTAAGAATCAATCAAAAACCAAATATTAATGAAAAACGTGTAATGCATGAATCGTAATAACTAATACAAACAGATACAATATGAATGTAACCATCTAGTTTACCAATGTATGTTTAGTATTATTATACTCTCAACATGGAAACCTTGAGACATTGTTTTGTTCGTTGTTGCTTCAAAACAAAAAGAAAACCTGGATTGGTCGGTATTTACTTTAGCAGGGCCAATTTCAAGGTAACTTGAACTCCGACTGATTCATTATGAATTTGCCAGACATTGCTATCTTCCATGCAAACACTAACACTGAAGTCATAAATCCAAGCCTCAATTCATTAAGATATTTATATAAGCTTGATTTGAGTAACAACAAATTCATGGGAAACTTCCAAGTCAACATTCTCGGAGCCACGAAATTGACTTTTGTTGATAGTCGGTTTAATAACTTCCTTGGTACTTAACCTAATTTGGTGTTCAATATTGACACCGCTATTCTCTTCATGAACAATAACAAATTCAACCAGAGTATCCCAGCAAACTTTGGCAACAGTCGAACAAGTTATTGGATGGGAGCTTTAGATTAGAAAATCTATTTATTTATTTAATTATAGTGTTTTATTTTATTAGGTCTACAAGGATGTTTTTATTTTTCTTATTAGGTTCTAAGTCATTATAACTCAAATAAATACTTATTTATTGTATTGTGGAAGAACCTTTTTACCGATTTTCAATCAAAATATTTTATTTCTCTTAAGTCTTCGCCTACCTTTTGAGTTATTTGTAGATCTTGAATTAGATCTACGTTTCTATATTCTTGAATTAGAGTACTGCGTTTCTGTGCTGCGTCAGGAACTATTAGAGCCTTAAAAACCCAAGGTTTGTTCGTCTGACAATGGCCAACACTAACGATGACGTTCGTGGGTTACCTGAAATTTGGGAGTTAATTCGCAATATGGAACAGTAGCTAGTATTGGTTTAGGACCAGTTGTAAGCGTTATTGCGAGGAGACATCATAAGAAGAATTAAGGAACCCGTTATTAGTGAAGGTGACCCTATGAGGCAGCCTCAGATTCAAAATCTCGTGTCATGGAATCATGAAAATAGTTTCAGTGATGAGGAAGAAGTCATCCAACCAAGACAAAGAGGAGACTATGAATATAAACTTAAGGTAGATATCTCATCTTTTAGCGAAGATATGGATATTGAAGGCCTTATTGATTGATTAGCAGAGGTAGAGAGATTCTTTGATCATATGGAGATTCTAGAGGATAGGAAAGTGAAGGACATAATCCAATTTCTTCGTGGAGGAGGATGAAGTAATTGCTAGTAGGGAGATTCTTACCACCAGATTATGAGTAGTATATTTTCTACTCATATCAACAGTGTAACCAAGGCAGTTATAGCATCCATGAATATACAATAGAGTTTTTGAGGATGGTAGCCCACAACCAGTTGTCTGAATCTCAACCTTAATAAGCCTCATGCTACTTACAGTGTAAGATATGAGAAATTTAGCCATAAAAGTTGAATCTATACTGAATAAGAAGCAACGAGAGTTTAAGCGCTATACAGGTAAGAAGATTCTAGGTGATAAAGGAAAGGAGGCGGTTCCTACAACCACTATAAGGAGTAATGTTGGCAAGGAAAGAATTAATGGCAAAAGCTCAAACAAAGTAGCTCCAACAACTTCCAAACTCATCAATCCGTATACTAAACTAGCTCTATTAAAGTGATATAGGTGCGGCAAGCCAGGATACAAATCTAATGAGAGTCCAAAAAGGAGAGTAGTAAACATGGTGGAACAATAAGAAGAAGATGATGAAAAGGAAGTGTGCAGGCCCGAAGGTGATGGTTGGGAATAGTAGGGGGAAGAGGATGAGGAGACATATATATTTGTCGTCAAAAGATTGATGATGTCTCGCAAGGAACATTATGATTTGAAAAGACATAAGTTCTTCTGTAGGAGATGTTTGGTGCTAGGGAATTTATGTGAGTTGATCATTGATGGAGGAAGTCAAGAAAATATCAGCTACTATAAAGAAGTTAAAGTTAACTACTGAGTCACATCCAGATCCTTATAGTATTGAGTGGATCAAGGAAGTTGGACAGATTCTGATTAAAGAATGATGTAAAGTGATTTTCTCTATTAGGAAGTATCAGGATGAGCACTACTGTGACGTAGCAGAGATGGATGCATGTCAGATCCTGTTAGGAAGACATGGCAGTTTAATGTAGATGTGATGCATTTAGGAAGGAAAAACACATACCATTTTGTAAAAGATAGCGTAAAATATACTTTAGTACCTATCAATGGCGTAAAGTCGTATAGAAAGATCCAGAAGCCTTTGTTACAGGTAGAGAATAATCGAGGCAAATTTATTGGTAGGATGAAGGAAACAAAAGAGGTGCATTTGTTATTGGTTAAAGGGAAAGAGCTAGTACAAAGTAAGCCTGAGCCAAAGAAGTATGAGAGTTGGAGGATGTGTGTTGATAGTAGAGCGATCAACAAAATTACCATTGGCTATAAATTTCCAGTTCCGAGACTTGATGATATGTTGTATCAACTGAGTGGAGCCATTATTTTCTCTAAAATTGATCTTTAGGGTGGATACCATCAAATAAGACTAAGTCTAGATATGAGTGGAAGACAACCTTCAAGCCAAAGGATGACTTATATAAGTAGTTGGACATGCCTTTCGGATTATCCAACACACCTATCATTTTTATGCGTCTTATGAACTAGGTGTTGCGACCTTTCATCGGTAAGTTTATGGTTGTTCATTTTAATGATATTCTTATCTATAGTAGATCTATTGAAGAGCATGTGGGAAATTTAAGACATGTATTCGAGGCCTTAAGAGAAAATCAATTATATGCCAACTTGAAGAAATGCCAGTTTACATTGGAGAATTTGTTATTTCTTGGATATGATGTAGGAAAAGATGGAATCCGAGTGGATGAAGATAAGGTAAAGGCCATTAGAAATTGGCCTACACCAAGAACTATTAGAGATGTAAGGAGTTTTCATAGTTTGGCGATGTTCTATAAGAGGTTTATTAAGAATTTCAGCAGCATTGTAGCTCCTATTATGGACTGTCTGAAGAAAGGGAAGTTTAAATGGGAAGAAGAGCAAGAACAAAGCTTCGCCATTATCAAAGAGAAACTATATACAACATTGGTCTTAGCCTTACCATCCTTTGAAAAGTTATTTGATGTGGAGTGTGATGCAAGTGGGATAAGTATCGATGTAATATTACCCCAAGAGAAAAGGCTTATAACATACTTCAGTGAGAAACTAAACAATGCAAGGCAAAACTGGGCTACTTATGATAAGGAGTTCTAGGCAGTTGTAAGGGCTTTGAGGGCATGGGAACACTACTTAATTGGAAAGGAGTTTACTCTTCATACCGATCACCAGGCATTGAAGTATTTAGGAAGTTAGAAGTAGTTGAGGACCAAGATGCATGCTAGATAGTCAGCTTATATTGATAAGTTACCCTATAAACTTGTCCACAAAGCTGGGAGAAACAATGTAACGGCAGATGTGGTGAGTCGACAAGTAGCCATGATTAGAATGCTAACATTTGAGATTGAAGGTTTTGAATACTTAAAAGACTTATATGTTGACGATGAAGACTTTAAAGGAATATGGCAAACTTGTCAAGGAGAAGTCATATAAAGACTACCAAATTCATGATGGGTTCTTTATAAGAAGTAACCAATTATGCTTCCCATGGATATCAATGAGGGAGAAGGTAATTAGAGACTTACATAGAGAAGGGTTAGTTGGACACTTGGGCAGAGACAAGACATTTGAGGAGGTACGTAAAAGGTATTTTTGGCCTAAATTAAGGAGAGTCGTTGTTTCTATTGTTTCTAGGTGCCAGATTTGCTAAACTTATAAAGGTCATGCATGAAATGTAGGTTTATACCTGTCATTACCTGTGCCTAACAATATTTGGGAAGATCTTTCCATAGACTTTGTACTGGGTTTACCAAGAACATAAAGGGGCATAGATTCAGCTTTAATGGTGGTTGGAAAATTCTTTAAGATGGTGTACTTTTCAACATGTAAGAAGTTAGTAGATACGACAACCACTACTTTACTGTTCTTCCAAGAGATGGCGAGGCTCCATGGGGATCCAAAATCAATTACCTCTGATAGAGACACTAAGTTTCCGAGTCATTTCAGGAGAACTTTGTGGGGTATGTTTGATTCATCCTTGAAGTATAGTAGCTTAACTCCCCCACAGACCGATAAACAGACTAAAGTGGTGAATAGGACTCTAAATAATTTAGTGCTATGTATTTGTCGTGATAAGCTGTAGAATTGGGATTTTCTTATCGCACAAGTTGAGTTTGCCTATAATAATGCTATCGATAACTCTATCGGTCGATCTCCATTCTTTGTGGTTTACACTAAGGTGCCAAATCATGCCTTAGACCTTATTCGGTTATCTAAAAATGTTAATATCAACGCGAGTGCAGTCAAGTTTACTAAAGAAACCTAAGAATTATAGGTCGAGGTGAAGGAACAACTTGAGAAAGCTAATATGAAGTATAAGGCTAATGTGGACCCACATAGGAAGAATCGAGTGTTTAAGGTGGGAGATGAAGTAATGGTCTTTATGAACAAGAAGCGGATTATTGAACATCACCACAAGTTGAAGGCCAAGAAGTATGGTCCATTCAAGATTGTGAAGAAAATTAATGACAATGCATATGTCATTCAATTACCTTTGTGAATGGGTAACATCAACCCAACCTTTAATGTTGCAAATATTTTCCCTTACTTATCGGAGTGCAAGTTAAGTTATCCAAAGCATAACCTGAGGTCGAGTTCTTTATAAGTGAAAGGGATTAATGTGGAGCTTTAGATTAGAAAATCTATCTATTTATTTAATTATTGTATTTTACTTTATTAGAACTACAAGGACATTTTTATCCTTGTTATTAGGTTCTAGGTCATTATAATTCATATAAATACTTCTTTATTGTATTGTGGAAGGACCTTTTTACCGATTTTCAATTAAAATACCTTATTTCTCTTAAGTCTTCATCTATCTTTTGAGTTATTTGTAGATCTTATATTAGATCTGTGTTTCTATACTTTTGGATTAGAATACTGCATTTATGTGCTACATCATTATGCACCATCACCAAAAACAAGTTCACAGGTTCAATCCCTAGAAGTATTGGTCAGGTATGGAAAGCATTGATCGAGATTATATTTGTTGAAACTTATTTAAAATCAGTTTATTCACATAGTGTATATGTCCAACCTTACTTCCTATTGATTTATTCAATATTGTTATTTAATATTTTATTTTATTTGTTTATAGTCTATTGCAGTATATGTTAGTGTTTTGTTTTTCAAGTATTTGGTTGATGTGTAAACTCTATAAAAAACCACAAGCTTAAGTGAATAAGGTGGTTCGATTTTTCTCTATTTTATTATTTTGTATGTTTTAGCATTTTAATTAACATATTTTTGGTATCAGAGTCTTTATTTTTTTTGGAACTTATGAGAGAAACTTGCACTACAACTGCAAGCTTTCTTCTTTCTAACACTGAACCGAAAAGGTTGAGGCGTAGAGTAGGCAACATTAGTGTGTAACAGCACAAAAGCATACCAAGGCAAAGAGCAGCAGTTTTTTCTTGTGACGATCACGAACCAATAATCAGAAACCAGAGGCATAGACTTAAGATCTTCAAGCCACACATTCGCCATTCATGGTAATCAATGGTACGACAACTTCTTCCCAATTGTTGCTTCCTGTGCTCAAAGGGGAAAATTATGAATTTCATAACATCAAGATGAAGACTTTGTTTATATCCCAAGAATTATGGGATTTGGCAGAGTCTAGGTATAAAGACTCAAATGATGAGTAACAGCTTCATGACAATAGAAAGTAGGACATAAAAACTTTGTTCTTCCTTCAACAAGCAATCACTGATGAGATTTTTCCCCATATTTTATCTACAATTACTTCAAAGGCAACATGACAGATTTTACAAATAGAGTTCCAAGGCTCCAAACAAGTGATTACGTAAATTTTCAACACACCTCTATCTATTGAATTTAATGAATTTTGTGACAAATGTGCTACTCGCAAGGAGTTTATTACACCATACACATGAAAGTAAAATAGCGTTGTTGAGAGGAAGAATCAACAGTGGTGGAGATGGTTAGAAGTTTGATAAAAGCCAAAGGTATTCCCAATTCCTTTTGGGTGAAAGAACTTGCAACAATCGTATATCTTTTAAATATTTCCCCTACAAAGGATGTTATGAATAAAACACCATATGAAGCATGGAAAGATATGAAGCCCTATGTCTGTCACTTAAAAGGTTTTTGGATGTATAGCCTATTCTTTAGTTAATTATTAATCCTGTAATAAGCTTGATGAAAAGTCTGAAATTTGCATTCAAATAAGAGGGCAAACTAGAAGTTGCACCATTTTTGAACTACATTTGGTTTAAGATGATTCAATAGATCTTCTATAGATGGTTTGTTGAGCTTATGATGTGGATTGTTGGCTATACTACTCCATCTTGAAGTTGTAACTTTTATTAAAGTGACAGGTATGCTTATACTTGTCTTGTGATCTTCTGTAGTGGTTTATATGTTAGGCATTTGTAGATCTTAGATTGTAGGCTGTAAATGCCAACCAAGTACAATTCGTTTACTATTGCTCATGGTGAGGCATAGTGGCTATTTAGAATCATTTAGTTTTGGTTTGATAGTGTATGGTCTTGATAAAAAATAGGCACTTAGTGGTTAAATGAATAGCTGGAAACCACATGACATAACAACAACAATTTTTGCTTTTTGCCATCCTTGTGGTGAGTTTAAGTAACCTTGTTAGGTAGTGTTAGTTGCATTAAGTAATTATATAGAGCTCTTTATGGTAATTCAACTATATATATGGCGCAAAATGGGTGATATCATGCAATTGCTTATTTTATACAATAAGATTTTATGTTTGCACCTATGTTATAAGAAGATTATAGGTGATGCTTATTGATCGTAAACCACAAGTGCACTGTTGTCGAAGTGAGTAATAAATCGGTAAGAATCGAGTTGTGTCCATAGGGATTATGAAAAAGTTCAAATCTACGCTAGCTGATAGTGTTTGGAATCGGGTTGGTTGAAATTTTGGAAATTTAAAAGCAATATAAAGAATTATTAAAAACTTAAATGAATTTTGAGCAACTACCTAATTAAATGCAACCAAAATAACTATGAATGTGACAAATCTATGCAATAACTAATTAAGAAAAGAGTGCATTAATTGACTAATTAAAAGGATTAACTTCAATAGGGAATGACTTTGTCTTAGGGAATGATATTTTAGCCAACCTTAAGATTGAATTACCTATCCTCCATAATGCAAAATCCAAACCTTGTATGTGAATGTTAAGAGTAATTAATCCCTTTCTCCCAAAGGTGAGCTAATCTATCCACTCTAGACATCACTTAGTAATCCCTTACATGAGTTCTTCTTAGAGTTTCTTAAGTTACAAACTCAAACATTCTATTATCACCTCCTAGGTTTCTTAGGTCTCTCAACTCACAAAAAAATCCTAGCTGAAATTCCTTCAATCTTTTAGCAAAAACCCCTTTTTTCAAAGGTGAATTTATACCAAGAAAACTTCCAATGATCCAAAGTAAGAACAATTAAACCCAAGGAAAATCAACAATTGTATGAATATTTAGTCATGTATTCCTGTAAAATTTAATATTAAAGCATCACCAAAACATCAAATCCCTAAGAGAAATTAAGGTTATAGCCACAAATCATAATGCCAAACAATCCACAAACAAAAACCCTGAACAAACTCATGAAGGAAATAAATAACCAAAGAAAAATGTTGTGAATGAAATGGAGCTGTTGTGTTGATTTTTGCTAGTAGAGGCTGCGTGGTTTTTCATTATACTAAAGTCTCCCTCCTTGTCTGAAGATTGCGTTATTTTTGTCTGAATGCTGCGAGATTTTCGTGTGGATGGAGTGGAGGCTTCTTTGATTTTGTGTGGATGCTGGGTGTTTTTCGTGTGGAGCTGCGTGAGTGGAGGTAGCTGGAGGGTGCGTGTTTTCTCGATAGAGGCTACATGATTTTACTGGATGGAGGGTTTTTGTTAAAATGGGGGCTGCTGCCCTTTATTTTTCAAAGTGGTAGCCCTCATTCTTTATAGTTGCATTTCACACATACATAGTTTTTAATTTGCTATTGGTGTATTGCGTTTTATCCCATCTTCTCCCAGCTGCTTGTCCATATATTGAAGCATTGACATTCTTCCGAATCGTTATCTTTTTGCTTTATTTTTCCAAAAAAAAATCCTACAACTCAATTAAAATTAAAAACAACAATTTAGCATAGTATCTATCCCAAAATACTACACAATTCACCTACATTAATGCATCAAATAAAAGCCTATTAGGATCTCTATCACTTATTGTCATGCAATTATGTGGATTTGAACATTACAACTATTGGTTAAAAGTTACAACTAGCAAAATGCCACTTTATACTAACAAAATTTCTCCTCCTTTTATTAAATTGCTCATCTTTAGGTTATATTGGTTGTTTTCAAAGATATAGGATTCATGCAAGATCAGGTTCTTATCTTGTACACAGAAGAGATGCAGATCATCGCTATAGTTCTGATATTGATCATTCGTGCAGTTTTCCTTGAGGCTGTGAATTTAGAGGTAAAAAAGATCCTAGTACATATTGAGACTCTTCACATCCTTATGTTAGAGGAAAAGGGTGGTGGTAGACCACTCAAGAGAAGTTTTAATGGGCCTAGATTTGGTTTAGGTCCATTTAAAGCTAAGGATGGTCGAAATAATCCAAATGTATGTCTAAGGGAAGGGGACTGGATTTGCTCTGATACCAAAACATATTGGTTAAAAGGTTAAAACACAGAAGAATAAAATAGAGAAAAGTTAAACCACCTCATTTACTTAAGCTCGTGGCTTTTTATAAAGTTTACACATTGACCAAATACACAAAAAATAAGCCACTAATTTACTGCAACAAGCTAATCAAATAAGACTAAATTAAATAACAATTTTGAAGTAAGCTTAGACTCAATAAACAAAATATCCATCACATGACTAAATTGGTTTTCAATCAATTTCAACATTAAGATATGCTGGTTAAAAGGCTAAAACTCATAAAAAAATAAAATAGAGAAAAGTTAAATCATTTTATTCGCTTAAGCTCGTGGTTTTTTATAGTTTACACATCAACCAAATAGCCAGAAAACAAAATAAAAAAAAATACTGATTTCCACTAAAACATTTTGCCTTCATGGGTCAACACAAATCAATATGGACTAACTAAAGACAAAAATCTGATCTAATAGTTTTTCAGCTGGAAAAGACTTTCTACTTTGCTTACTCAAAACACATCCTTTGCAAAACTCAAAAGATTTAATTGTAGCCAACCTAATAACCATATTCTTTTGACTCAACAACTTCAATCCACTTTCATTCAAATGCTTATAATGCAAATGCCATAATTTAGGGTCATCAGTTTCACTATCAACAAAGGTAGAATTATGCAACTGAGAAATTTCAAGTGGGATCATATTGTCACTCGTCTTTTGGACAATGACAATGATACAACCAGACTTTTTATCAATAATTGTGCAAGCACCATCATTAATCACAATTCTACAACCAATCAATTGTCTAATGCTTAATAAGTCAAAGTAGGAATAAATTGTACATCAGACAAAAGTTTAATATTACCATTTGTCTTAATGGCAACAATATATCTCTATTCAACATGATACACATTGTTGTCACCCAACTACAGTATTGACTTTTTCGTGTCATCAAGCTCTTTAAATGTTGGTTTGTCTCCTGTCATGTGATTAGAACGATCACTGTCCACAAACCAAATGTCATCAGTAGAATTTTTGTAAGAAAGGGTTATAAATAAAATACTTCACTATTCTTCATCCATAACATTGACATGCTTTTCTTTATTATCAACATTTTGCTTTTACTTAGCCTAACAATTAGCTTCTTTGTGACCTAGTTTTCCATAATGATAGCAATTAATAGGAGTTTGAGTACTTTGCCTTGATTTATCATTTTTGTACTACTTTAGTTGGTCACTTAAATGTCCCCCACAGCCTCTATTGCGTCCATAACCACGACCACATTTGTTAGAGGATTGCCTCTCATGTGAAACGATTTTTCTTCATGTAATGCTAAAGTTTTGTTAATATTGTCCATATGGGCTTGCAAAGAATGCATTAAATCATCAAAAGAATAAGTAGATAAATCTTTAGTATAGAGGTAGCCACATGATCAAATTTAGGAGTGAGAGTGAGAGTACACAATATTTTTAAGACTATAGTCTGATCGAAAATTTGTTCACCGTATGACCTCATTTGAGAAATAATAGCAGAAGCTCTAAATAAATAAGTTTGAACTAATTTAGAAAGCCATTTATAGCCTTTTTAAAGGACTTACATAGTGATTGAATCTTTACCATAATTACTTTTTAGGAGCCTTGGAACTCCGTTTGTAAAGTCTGCCTTGTTGTATTTGAATTAGTTGAAGACGAAATAAGGAAAAATATCACATCGTTGATTGCCTGTTGAAGGAAGAACAAAGCTTTAGTCCTGCTTTTGGTTATCACGAAGTCGCAGCTCATCATTTGGGTCTTTATACCCAGGCTCCATCAAATCTTATAACTTTTAGGATATGAGCAAAATCCTCATCTTGATGTTCCAAAATTCATAATTTTCCCCTTTAAACAGAGGAATCAATGGCTGGGAAGAAGTTATCGTACCATTGACTGCCATAAATGGTGCATGCGTGGCTTAAATATCTCAGCTCTATATCTTTGGTTTTTAGTTGATACTTTGTGATTGTCACAAGAATAGACTATTACTATTTGCCTCAATATTCTTTTGTGCTACTACACGCTGATGTTGCCTGCTCTACACCTCTGTTTTTTCGATTCAAAATTGGAAAGAAGAAATCTTGCAGTTGCATTGCAAGTTGCTCTCACAGTCCCAAAAAATAAAAGCTTTGATACCAAAACTATGTTGGTTAAAAGACCAAAACATAAAGAAGAATAAGGTAAAGAAAAACTGAACCACGTTATTCACTTAAGTTCGTGGCTTTTTATAGAGTTTACACGTTAACCAAATACCTGAAACCAAAATACTAACATACTACAACAGACTAATAAAATAAGGTAAAATATTAAATAACAATCTTAACTTAGTCAATAGGAAGTAAGCTTGGACTCAGTAAACAATGTAAGCACCGTGTGACTAGACTAATTTTGAATCAATTTTAACACATCCCCTTAATTCAAAATCACATACACCTAGTTGTTGTCTAAAATAAACATGTTTGTGCTGAGACAAAAACTTAGTAAATAAGTTAGCAACTTGATCATTTGTATTGCAAAACTCTAACTTGATTTCTTCACTTGCTACCAGCTTCTAAATGAAATGATACTAGATGTCAATATGTTTTGTTCTATTATAAAATATTGGACCCTTTATCATTGCAATTGTAGCAATAGATTGTTCTTGTCCCAAATCAGAAAGTACTCTTCTTAACCACACAGCTTAAAATGCAGTAACAGTTGCAGCAATATATATAGCCTCCGAAAATGACAATGCCACAATTTCTTACTTCCTTAAACTCCATGAGACAGCTCCCAACACCAAGCTAAAAATATAACTTGATGTGCTCCTTTTATCATCCAAAGAACATGTCCAATCACTGTCAGTGTAACTAAACAATTTGAGACTTCATACTTATAAAGTACCAAATCCTAAACATAGATGTTCTAGCAACATATCTCAAGATTCTCTTAGCTGCCCCAAAATGGTGTAGTGTAGGATTATGCATAAACCTGGATAAAACATTAACAGAAAATGCAATTTCAAGACGTGTGTGAGTCAAATAATTCAATCCACCAATCAATTTTTGAAAATTGGTTAGATCAGTATTTTCTGTGCCATCTTTAGATTGCAATTTCTCATTTAAACTCATCTATGTGAAACTTGTTACAATTCATTGTATTAAACCTTTTGAGCAAGTTTTCAACATAAATTTGTTAAGAAATTTGAATTCCATCTACAACTTGTTTCACCTCAAGCCCAAGAAAGTAAGGCATTAAACCTAAGTCTGTCATGTCAAATTTCTTCATCATTAAAGACTCAAAATTCTTCAACAATGATTCACACGATCTAAAATAAATCATGTCATCAATAAACAAAAAACCATAAAATCATTTCCCCCTTCATTTTTCAAATATGAACTGGGCTTACTGTCACTTATTTTAAACCCATATTCAACAACATAGCTATCAATCTTGCTATACCATGCTTATGGAGCTTGCTTATATGCATAAGAACTTTCATCTCAACTTAAAGACTATTTTCATGACATTTTAAGACAAAGCCTTCAAGTTAAGAAATATAATCTTCTTCTTCCAATTCTTCATTTAAAAAAGTAAAGTTTCCATCAAATTGGAAAATAGGAAGAGATAAATGAGTGGCTAAAGCAAGCAAAATTCTTATAGTTTCAAGACGAACAACTAGTAAGAAGGTTTATTCAAAATCAGTGCCCCTTTGTTGAGCATACCCTTTTACAACAAGTTGTGCCTTATGCTTTTGTATACTTCCATCAATATGATACTTAGTTTCAAACACCCATTTGAGCCCAATTGATTGTTATCCTTCAAGAAAATCTACAAATTCTCATGTTTAATTTTTCTATATTGTTATCATCTCTTCATGCATGGCTTTGCACCATTTTTCTTTTTTCAGTGCCTCCTAATAACATAATGGACTTGCAACACACAAAGCAAAAGCACCAGATTTATAAATTTCCTTCAAGGATCTAAATTTCCTTGGAGAGTTTCATTAGATGAAGAGGAATTTGTGCTTTTAGGAGAATAAGAGCTACAACTTGTAAACGATGGTAATGAATTTTTTGGTTGTAAATCCATATAGGTTATATAATCCTTTTGAGCAAATTTTTAGCATTATTTTGTTGAGAAATGAAAATTCAATTTGCACCTCGTTTCGCCTCAAGCCCAAGAAAGTAGTGCATCAAACCTAAGTCTGTCATCTCAAATTTCTTCATCATAAATTATTTTGTTAAATTTCTTTATTTTCTCTCTAGAAAACAAAACGAGAACAATTTCCACCAAAAGATATAATATTTATGGGTTCACACAAATCAACAAGAACTAATTAAAGACAAAAATTTGTTCTAATAGATTTTCTAACTGGAAAAGACTTTTTAATTTACTTACCTAAAACACTTCCTTCACAAAACTCAAATGTTAGTTTTACTTAACCTAATAACTATATTCCTTTGACTTATCAATTTCAATCCTCTTTCATTCAAATGCCCAAAATGTAAGTGTCATAATTTAAACTCATTAATTTTACTAACAATAAAGGCAAAATTATGCAATTGAGAAACTTCAAAAGGGAACAAATTGTTACTCATATTTTAAACAATGACAATGATACGAATAGACTTTTACCAACAATTGTACATACACCATCATCAAACACAATTCTATAACCATTATTCATCAATTTTCCAATGCTCAATAAATTATAAGTCAAAGTAGGAACAAACTGTGCTTTAGACAAAAGTTTAGTATTACCATTTGTCTTAATGACAAATGTACCTCTCCCTTCAACATTATACACATTGTTGAAATTTCTGATCAAACTATAGTCTCACTCCTAAATTTGATCATGTGGTTGTGGTCATAGAGGAGTCTAAAGATTTATCTACTTATTCCTTTGATGATTTAATAAGTTCTTTGCAAGCTCATGAGGATATGATTAGCGAAACTTCATCATTAAATGAAGAAAAAGCCTTTGAGGTAAGAGGTAAGTCCTCTAATAGAGGCAGTAGTGGTGGTCACCATGGTCGTGGTCATGGACACAGTAGAGGCTGTAGAGGACAGTCGAGTGACCAACAAAGGCAGCACAAAAATGATGAACAAAGGCAAAGTAATCAAACTCCTATTAAGTGACATCATTAAGGCAGACTAGGTCACAAAGAAATTGATTGTTGGGCTAAGCAGAAGAAAAATGTTGGCGATGAAGAAAAGCATGCCAAGTTTGTGGAAGAAGAAAGGAAAGTATGTTATTTATGGTCCATTCTTATAAAAATTCTACTGATGATATTTGGTTTGTGGACAGTGATTATTCTAATCACATGACAGGAGACAAACCATCATTTAAAGAGCTTGATGACACAAAAAGTAAACAGTGTGGTTGGATAACAACAATTTGTATAATGTTCAATGGAAAGGTATAGTTGCCACTAAGATAAATGGTAATACGAAAATTTTGTCTGATGTACAGTTTATTCCTGCTTTGACTTATAATTTGTTAAGCATTGGACAATTGATGGATAATGGTTATAGAATTGTCTTTGATAATGGAGCATGCATAATTGTTGATTAAATTCTAGTTGTATCATTGCCATTGTTTAAAAGATGAGTAACAACATGTTCCCACTCAAAAATTCTCAGTTAGATAATTATGTCTTTGTTATTAGTAAAATTGTAAGTTTAAATTATGGCATTTGCATTATGGACATTTGAATGAAAGTGGATTGAAGTTGTTGAGTCAAAAAAAATATGGTTACTGGGTTACCTACAATTGAATCTTTTGAGTTTTTTGAAACATATGTTTTGGGTAAGCAAAGTAGAAAGCCTTTTCCGGTTGGAAAATCTATTATAGCAAATTTTTATCTTTTGTTATTGCATGTTGATTTGTGTGGACCCATGAATACAAAATCTTTTGGTAGAAATCGGTATTTTTTGTTGATTTTTGGTATTTTGAACACAAAGTTTGAAAATCTTGCCCACTTTAAGAAGTTTAAGGCCTTGGTAGAAAATGAAATTGGTAGGAATATCAAGTGGCTTCAAACTGATAGAGGAGGTAAATTTACATCTACTGAATTTAAAGAATCTTATGAAGAATGTGGAATTCGAAGGGAACTTACTGCACCATGCACATTAGAGTAAAATGGTTCTATTAAGAGGAAGAATCAAACAGTGGTGGAGATAGCTAGAAGTTTGATAAAAGCCAAAGGTCTTCCCAATTCTTTTTGGGTTTACGTAGTTGCAATAGTTGTATATCTTTCAAATATTTCTTCTACAAAGGTTGTTATGAATAAAACACAATATGAAGCATGGAAAGGTATGTGTTGCAGATCCACTATGTTATGAGGAGGCAGCAAACAAAGAAGAAAGGTGCAAAACCATGGATGAAGAGGTAAGAGCAATTCAGCAAAATCAAACATGGGAATTGGTAGATTTGCTTGAAGGAAACAAACAATTGGGCGCAAATGGGTATTCAATACTAAGTATCATGCTGATGCAAGTATACAACGGCATAAGGCAAAACTTGTATTAAAAGGGTATGCTCAACAAAGTGGCATTTATTTTGAAGAAACCTTCTCAGTAGTTTCTTGTCTTGAAATTGTAATAATTTTGCCTGTTGTAGGCACTCATTTATCTCTTCTTGTTCCAATTTGATGTGAATTATTCTTTTTTTAAATGGAGAATTGGTAGAGGAAGTTTACATTTCTTAACTTGAAGGCTTTGTCTTAAACAATCATGAAAATAAAGTCTTTAAGTTGAGGAAGCCCTTTACGGGCTTAAGCGAGCTCATGAGTATAGTATAACAAGATTGATTGCTATTTTGTTGAATGTGGATTTTAAAAAAGTGACAATGATCCCACTTTATATTTGAAAAAGAAAGGAATTTTGATTTTCTAATTGTTTGCTTTATGTCAATGACGTGATTTATTTTAGATCGTTTGAATCTTCATTGAAGAATTTTAAGTCTTTAATGATGAAGAAATTTGAGATGACAGACTTGGTTTTGATGCACTACTTTCTTGGGCTTGAGATGAAACAAGGTGCGAATGAAAATTTTGTTTCTCAACAAAATTATGCTAAAAATTTGCTCAAAATGCAAAGTCCCCAACCAATAAATTCAAATGAGAAATTGCAATCTGAAGATGGCACAGAAAAGATTGATCCAACCAATTTTCAAAAGTTGATTCGTTTAGAAAATATGGTTGTAGGAACCATATGTGGTGGATTGAATTATTTGACTCACACACACCCTAACATTGAATTTTTTGTTAGTGTTTTATCCAGGTTCATGCATAATCCTACACAACACCATTTTGGGACAGCTAAGAGAATCTTGAGATATGTTGCTTGAATATCTAACTTTGGGATTTGGTACTTTAAAAGTATCATGTTTCAAATTGTTTAGTTACATTGACAATGATTGGGTAGGTTCTTTGGATGATAGAAAGAGCACTTCAAGTTATATTTTTAGCTTAGGGTAGGGAGCTGTCTCATAGAGATTAAGAAAGAAAGAAATTGTTGCATTGTCATCTTTAGAGGTTGAATATATTACTACAACTGTTACTATATGTCAAGCTGTGTGGTTAAAAAGAGTACTTGCTGATTTGGGCCAATAACAATCTACTGCAACTGAAATTATGTGTGATAACAAAGCTACAATTGAAATCACAAAGAATCCAGCCTTTCAAAGCAGAACAAAACATATTGAAATCTGGTATCATTTCATTCACAATCTAGTTGCAAGTAAAGAAATCAAGTTAAAGTTTTGCAATACAAAAGATCAAGTTGTTGACTTATTTACTAAGTCTTTCTCTTAGCACAAGCATGTTTATTTTTGACAGCAACTAGGTGTATGTAATTTTGAATCAAGGGGGTGTTTGAAACTGATTCAAAATCAATATAGTCATATGATGCATGCGTTATTTGCTAAGTCTAAGCTTACTTTTGATACTTATTAACGTATCATATATGTAACTTTCGAGTAGTTACTGACTCCAAAGCAATTAGATTGAGAAGAGAAAGAACAACAATCCGTTGAGGGATTGCTGTAAGCAGAGAAGAGACACCCCTTAGGGTTGAATTTTTTTTTTTTATAGTGATATCGTATAACCTTTGGTGGAGCTAGTCTCCCCTTTTTAACAACCCACGGTTCGGCCTATTCAGGCGAGGGAAAGAACCGTAAAGAAAACCCCTGAATAATTACATAATTGTCAAAGTAGTCCAAACGTAAAAATAAAACAAAATAACACAAATAACATAAAATAAATTAAATATAATCATGGAACCGACTAGACCTCCGCCTATTTCTGGTACTCCTGTAAAGCTCCAGAACCACTGGATCGTCATGCGTATCATCCCCCTCGGCCTGAGTAGCAACCTTGTCCTCAAGGTTGAAAGAAGGGTAATGTTCCTAAATGCGTGACACCGGCTCCCATGTAACATCACCTGAAGCCCCATCTGACCACTGAATTAAAACCTGGTCCTCCGAATGTCCCGCGTGCAATACCGTCCATGAGCTGTGCACTGCCACAGGAAATGACTGCACCCCACCCAACACGAGCTCATCAGGCAAGGGAAGAGGAGTCAAAAGCTGGGAATCACCAACATACCGCTTAAGCAGAGAAACATGAAACATCGGGTGAACCCTAGCGCTAGCCGGTAACTTCAAACGATACGCGACCTTCCGAATGCGCACAAGAATCTCAAAAGGGCCATAAAAACGCTTAGACAACTTATGATTGCACCTCTTGAAGATTGAATGCTGGCGATATGGTTGCAACTTCAAGAGAACAAAGTCCCCAACTGTAAACTCAACATTGCGGCGATGGCGATCTACGAGTGTCTTCATACGAGTCCGTGCCACCCCCAAATTAGCGCGTAAAGTGTGCAATAACTCATCCCGTTCCTGCAAAACATGATCAACAGTAGGGAGGGGGCTAAACCCGGCCTGGTATGGTAGAAAAGATGGTGGTGGGCAACCATAGAGCGCCTGAAATGGCATCATCTTCAAGCTGGAATGAAAACTAGTGTTGAGCGCATATTCCGCCCATGGAAAGAGGACAGTCCAGCGTGAGGGACGCTTGTGTACAAAGGCACGCAAGTACTGCTCCAAAGTCTGATTCATGACCTCTATCTGCCTATCCGTCTGAGGATGATAAGGGGTACTATGCCACAATTAGGTGCCACTGAGCACGAACAACTCCTTCCATAAATGACTAAGAAAAATTGAATCCCTGTCAGACACAATAGAAGAAGGAAAACCATGCAACTTAACCACCATATCAACAAATAAAATTTCCACACGATGAGCATCAAAATCACCCGATAGAGAGCCAAAATGAGCATATTTAATGAGCCGATCCACGACAACCAAAATGGCGGCCGAACCACGAGAAGGAGGAAGTCCCGTAATAAAATCCATAGAGAGCTTGTCCCATACCCGAGTGGGTACCGGTAAAGGCTGCAAAAGTCCAGGGGATGGCTGTGTAGAAAATTTAGTAGTCTGACAAACAAGGCACTCAACCACAAAGCGGCGAACATTCGCGCGCATGTCGGGCCAGAAAACAACAGACGCCAGGCGTTGGAATGTGCGCAACTCCCCAGCATGTCCTGCCATCAAAGTGGAGTGAAATGCAGAGAGGAAGATGCGCTTCAAGGGAGAAGACTTTGCCAAACACAAGCGATGCTTGAAGTAGAGGATCTCGTCATGCACCGAATAATGGAGAGGCAATGAGCCCTGCTAATGAGCAACATGTAACTAGATGAGATCTGGCTGAGTGGCATTTTCACGGCGAATCAACTTTATGACCTCTGGAATAGGTTGAGAAACGATAAAGAACAACTCCTTGGGGTCAGAAAACTCCTCCTTTCGAGAAAGTACGTCCGCGGCCGCATTAGTGCGCCCTAGCTTATATTCAATCTGAAACCGGAACCCTAATAACTTACGTACATAGAACTGCTGGTCTGGAGTCTGGATTACCTACTACAACAATTCCTTTAAACTCCTCTGGTTAGTATGAATAATGAATTCGCACCCAAGCAAGTACTGTTGCCATTTATGGACGGCCTCCACAATTGCATACAACTCCTTGTGGTAAGTGGAAGCGCATGTGCGATGGGGACCAATCTTCTTGCTGAAGAAGGCAATCGCGTGATCCTTCTGCATAAGTACCGCGCCAATGCCAACCCTTGATGCATCTGTCTCCACAACAAACACCTCAGTAAAATCTAGTAAAAATAGAACAGGGGCACTCACCATAGCCTCCTTGAGGCATGCAAAGGCGACCGAAGCCTCCTTGGTCCAAAGAAAACCATCCTTCTTCAGCAAATTAGTGAGAGGTGCAGCGATAGTGGTATAACCCTGAATGAAGCGTCGATAATACCCCGTCAAGCCCAAGAAACCACGAAGTTGTTTAATAGTCTTCCGTATGGACCAC
Source organism: Erythroxylum suave (assembly GCA_027563595.1). Lineage (NCBI taxonomy): Eukaryota > Viridiplantae > Streptophyta > Magnoliopsida > Malpighiales > Erythroxylaceae > Erythroxylum > Erythroxylum suave. Next base: position 4,600,570 of record JAOSBN010000006.1, on the reverse strand, counting down.
TCGACCATGGCCGAGACTTTGGAAGGGTTAGTTGAAACTGAGTCATCGTGAATAATGTGGCCGAGATAATCCACCGACGATCGGGCAAAAGAACACTTAGACACTTTCACAAAAAACTGGTGAGCAAGCAACAACTCCAAAACAAGTGTCAAATGTTCAACATGTGCGTCAAGGGAAGGACTATAAATCAAGATATCATCGAAAAAGACAATCACAAACTTCCGGAGATAAGGGGAGAATAACCTATTCATACATGCCTGAAAAGTGGAGGGAGCATTAGTGAGGCCAAACGGCATTACCAAAAATTCATAGTACCCTTCGTGAGTCCGGAAAGCCGTCTTTGCAATGTCTTTGTCGTGCATTCGTATCTGGTGGTAGCCCACACGTAAACCCAGCTTAGAGAACAATCTCGCAGCCCCCAACTCATTAAAAAGCTCATCCGTCGTGGGAATAGGAAAATGATCGGAAATTGTGATGACATTCAACACCCGATAATCCACACAGAAACGATAAGTGTAGTCCTTTTTCTTAACAAGAAGCACTGGCAAAGAGTACGGACTGCGATTGGGACGGATGATATCTTACTCCAACATTTCATGAACCAACAATTCGTTCTCCTCTTTCTGGAAATGCAGATATCGATAGGGCCGAAAATGGGAGATTGTCGGGAAAACACACATCCTCGACCGTTTAAAAAACTGCATCCGGAAGAGAATAAATCTCATAACATTCCATGATCTCGGAAGCCGCTTGCAAGGAGTAAAAACTATTTAAGGAAATGGCGCGCAAGGGTTGAGTTTCACCCCGCAAAACAGTCGACGTGTTTCCCCATTGGAATTCCATGGTTAAATTCACATAATCATGTGCCACACGTCCCAACAATTGTAACCATTGGAGACCCAAAATGACATCATGGCTGTGAATGGGGAGCACGAACAAATCAACCGGAAAAAAACATAACCCTGGATTGATAGCTCGAGGCCCTTACACTACGTAGTACAAACCAACGAATCACCATTCCCCACATAAACCCAAAAGGGATCCACCTGAGAGACTTCCAAATGTAAACGTTTGACCGTCCGCGAATGCACAAAATTGTGGGTGCTACCCCCATCTGTAATCACATCCACTGGGGAACCCACAATGAACCCATTCATATGAAGGGACCGTGGTTCCAAAGAGCCAACCAGGCTATGCAAGCTAGAAATATCCGCCTCCAAAGCTAACTTATTAGTCACATTGTCCTCCGAAGGAAGCTCGCACTCATCATTAGTCACCAACAAAATAAAACGACCATTACATCTATGAGTGGAAGTCCACTTCTCCGGACAATAGTAGCATAAACCCTTAGAAGCCTTCTCGGCCTTCTCAGCTGGAGTTATGCGACGAAGAGTACATTGCGCAGGAGGCAACGGCGAAGGAGTAGGCAACAAGGGAGGAGGAGACTTATAGGGCACCACTGTAGAGGAATGCGCATAACCCGAGGACTGGGAATCCGAAGTAGGTGGAGGCCGAGAGGGCTACCACAGGGAACGTCATGGAGGAGGCGTAAGAGGAGCAATGTCAACATGCTTGGCAGCAAGCTCACAAGCCAAGGCGAATGTCGCATTCAAAGTAGCAAGCCGAATAATGCGAAGCTCCCTATGAATCGGGTCCTTTAAACCCGAAATAAATAGTGAAGTCAAAGAATCATCCGGTACTCCAGTAACTTTGGTGAGTAAACGTTCAAACTCATTCTGATATTCCAACACCGACCCCTGGTGTTGCAACTTAGCCAACAACCTGAAATAATCCTCATACAACTCAGGGTCAAAGCGAAACTTGAACAACTCAACGAAATCAGTCCATGTCCCAGGGAGGCCATTATGTTTCAAACGGCGAAACCAATCAAGAGTGGGACCATCAAACATCAAAGAAACAAGCATCAATCGTTGCGCATCCAAAATGCCATACCACTGAAAGTATTCCTCCACAGCAAACAACTAACGTTGCGGATCAGAGCCATCTGTTTTGGGAGTGTCCAATTTTAATTTTAGGCTCGAGAATGCAGTCGTATCATCAACCATACGTTCCTCGACCCGAGGGTACGCACGCAGAGGAGGTGCGCGCTCAACCCACGTTGGTGCTGGATCACGCACCGTAGCCCAAAACATCCACTTGAGTCAGCAATTGGGTCATCATGGCTTTCATGGAAGCCAGCTCCTTGTGGATATTCTTCTTATGATCATCCAGCTTATCATCCATGTGCACAAAACGTGCATCAATCTCCGTGAAGCACGAGCTAATGGCGCACTCCAAATCATCAGAGGAAGAGGTAGTGTCCAGGGGCATCGAAACACTCAGCAACAGTGTCCCACCAACATAATTCCCCAGAAAAACACACCCTCAGCCTGTCAACAGAAGAAGCACACGTACCCAAAAGAACCCACACAAGGTCTCACAGAAAACAACAATCACCACACGCCTAACCACACATAGGGGCACAAAAGGATATGGCACAGGAACCAAGATCCAAACAAAGGCAACACCCTCAGTAATTAGAAAACCACAAAGAACAGGAATTTGTCAATCAATCCAATGTGTAAAGGACAAGAGAACTTGGCATATGAACAGAAGAGAATACTCAAGGAACCGCCGCCGCAATTTTCCTGCGAGAGCAACAAACACTAGCGGCCCCCACAGCGGTCAAACCTAGAGGAACGCACCATAAAAAAGAATCCCACACCACGAACCACAAACTTGAGAAAGCAATGAAAGCACCAATGATACGTATTAACGTATCAGATATGTAACTTTCGAGTAGTTACTGACTCCAAAGCAATTAGATTGAGAAGAGAAAGAACAACAATCCGTTGAGGGATTGTTGCAAGCAAAGAAGAGACACCCCTAAGGGTTGAAGGTTTTTTTTTAGTGATATCGCATAACCTTTGGTGGAGCCAATCTCCCCTTTTTAACAACCCATGGTTCGGCCTATTCAGACGAGGGAAAGAACCGTAAAGAAAACCCCCGAATAATTATATAATTGTTAAAGTAGTCCAAACGTAAAAATAAAACAAAATAACACAAATAACACATATAACATAAAATAAATTAAATATAATCGTGGAACCGATTAGGCCTCCGCCTATCTCTGGTACTCCTACGAAGCTCCGGAACCACTAGATCGACATACGTATCAACTTTCTATTGATTCGACCAAAATTGTTATTTAATATTTTATTTTATTTGTTTAGTTTGTTGCAGTATGCTAGTGATTTGTTTTTCAGGTATTTGGTTAACGTGTAAACTCTATAAAAAGCCACGGATTTAAGAGAATACGGTAGTTCAGCTTTTCTCGGTTTTATTCTTCCGTGTTGGTTAAAAGAACACTATACACTATTATTAGGAAACAGGCTCTCGGGTTGTCTCCCTTATGAAATAGGCTATTTGACCAAGATGACAGTGTTCGATGTTGGAACGAATGTTAACACCCCATCCAACAATCATTTGGTTGCTTGGAAAGCTTGCGCTTTCTGAATTTGGTACGTTGTGGATCAGTACCTTGGATTACAACTTTACTCTTGACGACTTACAATTACTTTACTTTCTCCATTACACCTTGTACACCTCCTACTTCAACCATAAAATCTAGATTGGCTCCTATGAAAGCTGTTCCTACTCCTTGAACCTATGAAGCACTTGTACTCCTTGAAAGCTGTTTCTCTTATGTATTTGTTGGTGGAGTTACCCTGTTTTGAGTTTCAAGATTAATAAAATAATTAAAGGCATATTATTTTCAATAAAACTATTTACGAATTTATATATTCTTAATATGAATATTCCACATCAATGTTGCATTTCTGTTCTGGTGTTGAACATGTCAAACTCGTCATAATAATATCCGACAGTATTGCGTCTATATGTTTTATCGCACTGATTAGTCATAATAAAGAAGAGATAAATACGAGACAAGAAGACGCCAAAGCAAATAATAGCTGAAAAGGACGTGAACTTGATGCCAACTAGACCCAGCACTGCGTTCGCCTTCAGGAAATGGAAATTGGAATCCAGTCGCAAAAGCCATCCTGGGAAATAGACAACCACTAAACTCTACTGTAGCCCACTCAAGAAGAATGTATTTTCTTTTACTGAATTCTGTACCTTTGCAAACGCTTATCTGGAACTGAAAATGAATAGCCCTTTGTTCTAACAAATCACAGACCGGGCTACCGACAACATATTCTTCAACAGACTTCTAAAGTATTTCACAAAATGGTAATGTTGTTAATTTTTATGTTAATGCCAACTAGAAAGGACGTACTTGGGATAAGAAATCATGATAAAAAGGGCACAGGCGTGCGACTAGGTTGTTGGAAAATTTTAGTAACATTTTCCGGTCTGAGATCAGAAAAAACAGGTAAGACTAGTGCGAAATGGAATTATTGTATGTAGAGAAAAGTTCCGGACAATTCTGTATGGTATGTGACATCTTTTATTATTCTCTTCCTGAGTTGATTTTTCCTCCTCCTGGCACTTGCTATTGTTTTCCAGCTCTTCAGCAGATTGAAGAAGAACAGCATCCCATATTTCAACGAAGAGAGACAAAACGAAGCAACATGTCCTCCATGCTAATAGTTTCACTTTTCTCCATAAGTCTCACTTCTCTTGTTGTCAATACTGTAGCTATTGACACTACCATCGAAAACTTGGAGTCAACCGTTGGAGGCAGAGGTAGAGGATTAAGAAAAGGCTGTAACAGTGAAAAGTACAAGACACCCATTACTGTTCAGTGTCCAAAACCACCACTTCCTCAAGCGCCACCACCCAAACGTTTGCCTTTGGAAGCACAGGTCTTGGTGTTTGCAGACCAAAGGTTGGCTATTGTATACACCATAATCCAAAAGTTCAAGTCCACGATCACCTCAGATCCTCTTAACATCACTGGAACCTGGGTAGGCGCTGACATATGTAATTATAGAGGCTTCTTTTGTGATAACCCCCCAGACAACAAGTCAGCGATAGCACTTGCCTCAATAGACTTCAACGGTTTCCAACTAGCTGCCCCTACTCTTGACGGCTTCCTCGATCAACTGCCTGATGTTGCACTCTTTCATGCGAATTCCAACTTCTTCTCTGGTACTATCTCATCTAACATTGCAAAGCTGCCATACCTCTACGAGTTTGACATAAGCAACAACCTCTTCTCTGGTCCATTTCCGACAGCTGTTCTTGGAATGGATGGCTTAACATTCTTGGATATTCGGTTCAATTTCTTTACAGGGTCAGTACCACCACAAGTATTTACGCAAAACCTGGAAGTTCTATTTCTTAACGACAACAGTTTCACGACAACCTTGCCTGATAACTTGGGCAGCACTCACATTCTATATCTCACCTTGGCTAACAATAAGTTGATAGGGCCACTGCCAACTGGTATATTTAAAGCATTTTCATCCCTAACTGAGGTTCTTCTCCTAAATAACCAGATAACAGGCTGTTTGCCGTACGAAATAGGCCTTCTAAAAGCGACCGTAGTGTTTGATGCTGGCAACAATGAGTTGGTAGGTCCATTACCGATTTCATTGGCATGTCTAGACAATGTAGAGCAGCTGAATTTTGCGGGTAACCAATTGTTTGGTATGGTACCAGAGGAGGCTTGCAAGCTTCCAAATTTGGTGAACTTATCATTGTCCAACAATTATTTCATTGAAGTGGGTCCTTGGTGTAGGCTCTTAATTGAAAAAGGGGTTCTTGATATTAGAAACAACTGTATTCCTGATCTCCCATTCCAGAAAACAGTGTTTGAGTGTGCTGATTTTTTTGCTCATCCCAAGTACTGTCCCAACATGTGGTCTGAAGCTTTTATTCCTTGTAAACACGTCTTTACTTCTCCTTCCAGGATCCCTTAGTCGTCTCCTTCACCAAAAGCTATGCTCTTGTTTGATGGCTACTCCGTTTGGAATTGAATTTTTTGTTTTGGTTTCTTCTTACCAGCTCAAGCCAAGTCCTTGAATTGTTATAATATCTTTGCCATTTGCATGCTGTTAGTCTTACTTGCATAAAGTAATACACAGTTACAGGCCAAAATAAAAGCTTTCTGCATTTTGCTTAAAATCCTCTACTTTCTAATTGATGAATTGTGCACTAGATGATTACATGCTTCAATTTTTGTTGAAATATGAGTGACCATTCACTTAGTGGCAGTAACCAGAAATAACACGTACAGTCGAAGTAGCAGTGACCATGTACTTCCTTTCAATTCCTTCTGTCTTCGTTACATTTACCTTAGGGAATCGAACTGGAATGACATGGAGAGCATTAAGACCTCAAGGCCATTGCAGGTAACGATTGGTCTCCAAGGTTAGACTGGTATTCCGTATTTACTGTTAGCACCTCCTAATCTAACCCAAACATGTGTGGTCCAGCTCAAAACTAAAACTATAAACAAAGTTCCTGGCCGCTGTTCTTGGTTTTATTATACATATAAATGAGACTAGATAAAACTGCTGATGCTTTTTTGCACGATCAGATACTGGAATGGCTGATTGGACAAGGCCCTTTCATTATTCAGTTCAATATTGGACTTGATTGGTATGCTACGTGACGTAATGCATGATTCATTTAGAAGTTATGTACATGATTGCCATGCCCGACTTTTGGTTCTAGATCAACCAGTGGATGATCCCGACATCGACGACTTATATGTGCTATTACCTTTAAATTCATAGGCTTCTCTGCCCTGTATGCACCACCCCTGTTTGGGCTTTGAATTTCCTTCGATTTGTTTTGTTTTGTGTCTGTACTTACAGGACAAAATAAGTTTGAGAATCCTTTTCGTTCTCTGAGTAAAAAGTTTCAGTCGTTTTGGTCGATTGCTCGTTAACTCCATGCCTTCTAAGTACACTTGGTGATTAAAAATGATGGTTTTATTTATTGTTTCTTAACCGTCACTCTGTATCTAAAGGTGACTCTTCCGGCACTTGGTTGCAGCACTGCTTGAAGCACGTGGAACATCTTAGAAAATAATTTCCTGACGGTCCTTGCTTCGCCGATTTCTTCATGCCATGCGCAAAGGAGATTCTGCAATTGTCAATTATCTCCAGACTCTCTCATCCACGGATGAAATTATTGCTGCCATCAGAGATCCCGTGGTTGAAGAGGACCTTGTTCTCTTTGCTTTGTATGACGTTCCATCAGATTATGAGGAGTTTATCACGGCTATGAAGAATAGCAAAAAGTCGCCCATCCTTTCTAACGCTGCGTTTGGTTACCATCCCCAGTGTGTGAAGACGGAACGAGACGGAAATTTGAAAACATAACAGAACAGAAAGTGGAGATAGAAATGTGTTTGGTTGCAGAGGACAGAACATAGAAACTGTCTCCGTCTTGAAAACAGAAATGTGTTTGGATGCAGGGGACAGAACACAAAAACTGTCTCAGTGACTAAAATGCCCCTTATACTATGATTGTAAATATATAATAAATTGATTATTTTAAACTTGTATGAATATTTCTTGTAAGTATATTTGTAATTATTTTATTACGATGATGTTATTACAATATAATTAATTAAATTATTATTACTTACTTAATTACATGACATTTAATTAAACTATTATTATTAATTACATTGTAATTAATATAGTTAGGAAATCGGGCCTAAACTACTAGTCATGGCTTTTAGTTTAATGGTATCAGAGCCTACCTACTATCCTTCACGTCTCGGGTTCGAATCGTGGCTGTGAA
>JAOSBN010000006.1:4540520-4584250 GCA_027563595.1 Erythroxylum suave | reverse complement strand
GTTTTCATACTAACAAACCGATAACGATAAAAATATTTCAAATATATAAGTTACAATATTAAAATTAAATTATTAAATTTAAGTTGTAAAATTTCTGGTTTGCATTTCGTCTGTCTTTTATTCTTGCATTTCCTCTGTCATTTCCTCTGTGCACTTCGTACGGTTTCCATTTCCTCTGTGCACTTCGTCTCGTTTCCATTTCGTCTGTGCACTTCATCGTCTGGCATACATTTCACCTGTGCGCTTTGCCTCCTATGCATTTCGTCTGTTCGTCTGCTTTACATTTCATCTCTACACTTCATCTGGTTTGCATTCCCCCCGTGCACTTTCATCTGCCTTGCATTCCGTCTAGTTTGCATTTCCTCTGTCTTTTCTCCTTACATTTATTCTGTCTTTCGTTCCGTCTGTCTTTTCTTCTTACATTTCGTCTATCTTTCATTCCGTCTATCTTTTCCTGTTCCTCTTCAGGCTCTCAATGTTTTCTCTCGTATTTTCACGTAACTTCTTCTGAGTTTCGTCTTTCTCTGGTCATTCTTCCATACTTTACGCTTCGTCTTTCTTTTCCATTTCTTCTGTCCACTTCCTCTCGTTTGGATTTCGTCTGTCCACTTCGTCTAGTTTACTGTCCACTTCATCTGGTATGCATTTCTACACTCCGTCCGGTTTACGTCTGTCTACTTTGCCTGATTCACATTCCGTCTGGTTTGTATTCCGTCTATCTTTTTGTACTTCTCCAAACTTAACCAATTACAATAAAAACATTTCAAATATATAACTTACAATATTCAAATTCAATTATTAAAATTACATTGTAAATTTTACGAAAGAAATTTTTTTAAAAAAATGACCGATATTTACTGTAATGTATTAATTATAAATAGATAATATTTTTAATATAACCAACCAAATTGAAATGACAGGGCATTATTACTGCACATTTGTGCAGTATTACTCTGCTAGTGTATTCAAATAGGTAATGATATAGTTGTGCAAAAGAATGTTTCGTATCTTACAAAATCTTCTTAATAAACTTACATTATTAGAAATGATTCTACAATATCTAAAAAGATCTTACCAATCACATAATTCGATAATCAACTCTGAGAAATTAACAAAATTCTCAACGTCTGGGTACTGAAAGATTCCAGCAAAGATGATATTGAAGATCCTTTAGACTCGAGGTCAACTCAGAATATATGAAGCAACGTTTAATTTAAGAAAATATTTATGTAAGAAAGAGTCACTACATTAGTGAATAAGTTAGATTTTTGAAAAACTTCAGAAGCATCAGTATTCTCGAAAGTCATATCTTTATCAAACTTTTTGTGCCTTATAAAAGTAAAAACACTCTATTGAGATAGATTATTATTCCTTGAAACTTACATTGAGCAAATCATATTTATTTTTTGTTGAGAGTTTGTTGAGACTTATTAAGCACTACGAGTGTTAAATGTTAAATTAAATAACCTTAAAAAATATGTACTTGTAAGTTTGAAAAGGCTTGTTAAAATTTACTACTTGGAATTTTATAATTAAATACTCAAGTTGGATACTTGAATACTAGACGTATGCTTCGTCATAAATTGAACTAGTATAAATCGGCTGTATCATTTTTCTCTCTTCTTAACTTTTAAATTTTCGCATTATAGTGTTTGTGTTCAATTTGAGGCTCCTTCACTTTTAGAATAAGCTCCTCATGTTTTAATACTGCAAGAGGTTTTTTTTTTTGTTTCAAGCTTTTACAGGCTCCTTCTGATAACAAGCTCTTTTTGTTTTGAAAGTTCAAAACCTTCTTTCGTTTTTAAACGTTAACAAATTCCTTTCATTTTAGAACGATAATAGACTCCTTTCATTTTGAAAGTTAACAAGCTCTTTTCGTTTTGAACGATAACAAGCTTCTTTTATTTTGAAAATTAACAGGCTCCATTTATTTTTAAATATTAACAGGTTCTTTTCGTTTTAAACTTTAACAAACTTTTTTTATTTATGGATCCTTCAATTGAAATAACATATTCTTATTTATTACACTAATTGATAATAACTTGAAAAAAAAATTTAAGTCACCTTAATGTTAGATTTTTAGACGTTTATAAAGGAAGCCACGACCTGTGCATGTTTTACGCAGACTAGAATTGTTCAATCATTTTCCGCAAAGGCAATGCCCTTGAAGATACGGTCACGATTAATAATGAAGACTTGTAAAGAGGATTTTTTTTTTCTATTTTTGATATATGAATATCAGATTTTTTATTTCGATTAGTCAATTTTTACTTATTTTATTAAATTTTACCTATATATTTATATAAAATTTATAAAAATATATAAAACAGATTAAATAATATAGGGTTGAAACACCTTTAAGAACCCTCCAAACCTCCAAAAACGTGGCGTAATTGGAAGCAATTCTTTTCGGTATGTACGTCGAGTCGTCACCATCTAACTACAATTATCATACAATTCTTGCAGCTTAATTCTCTTACTGTAGACAGAATATATCGAATTTCAATAGTCCATTATTGACAATTAGTGACGGTTGGCCGATAATATTAAAGAAGATTAACGGCAATTCCTGTCAGAATACTTTTCGTCTCCTCTTTTTATGTTCACGTGATTCTGAGCTTGCAGTTCCGGCAAGCTGTTCCTGTGAGCTGACAAGCTTTGTCGCGTACTGCTCGTTCTCTCCCATCACCTAAGGTAATACGCTCTTTTCTCTATCCATTCCCGAACCTGTAGCCGTAGGGGTGTCATGGACCAATTGCACGGTGCTCTTGTGCCAGCCAAATATAAACAGAGTCAACAACTAGATAGCTGGGTTTCAGTTTCATTCAACAGAGACAATGCTCCATTTTCTCTTGCCAAAAGCTTGTTTTGTGCTGTCTGTATGTTCCTTAGGCATTGTTGCCTCGTCGGTGAACTTATTACAGCCGTCTGATGCAACTGCTCTTCTCTTCTTCAAATCCAAAGCTGATTTGAAATACAATCTCCCATACTCTACCAACACAAGCTTCCACTTCTGTCAATGGCTAGGAGTAAAATGTTTCCAACGAAAGGTTGTTCGACTCGTCGTCCAAGGCCTAGATCTCGGCGGTGTCTTCGCTCCCGACACTTTGAGTCGCCTTGACCAGCTCCGAGTTCTCAGTCTGCTGAACAACTCCCTTAACGGACCAATTCCTGATTTGTCCAAACTCGTCAACCTCAAGACCCTGTTTTTAGCTCACAATTCGTTTAATGGTTATTTCCCACCGTCAATCATTTCCCTTCACAGACTACGCACTCTAGATTTGTCCTACAACAATCTAACTGGACCTATACCCTCCAAGTTAATATCTGTAGAGCGCTTGTACTATCTGCGTCTTGAGTGGAACAGGTTCAATGGAAGTGTACCTCCATTAAACCAATCCTTTCTTCAGGCGTTCAATGTCTCGTGTAACAATCTCACTGGTGCAGTGCCGGTGACACCAACATTAGCCCGTTTTGGACTGTCCTCTTTTTTATCAAACCCGAGTCTCTGTGGAGAGATTATACAGAAAGAATGTCGTCCCAGTTCACCATTCTTCCGTCCATCGTTGTCGGCAGCGGCGCCACCACCTCCGGTGATCGCCATTGGTCAAAGTGAAAACTTAGACGGCGTTGGATTTGGGAAACAGAGTCCAAAAACGAAACACAAGAGAACAACACTCATTATTGGGTTTTCATCAGCAGTGTTCGTTCTCATTGGTTCACTCCTTTGCTTTGTAATAGCTGTGAGAAAGAAAAGAAACCAGAAAAAATCGAAGAGCTTAAGTGAATCTGAAAATGTGATCAATCCTGAAATGGCGGCTGTGTTGCAAATAGACCAGCAGGAGAACGAGTTGGAGGAGAAAGTGAAACGAGTGCAAGGAATGCAAGTGGGCAAAAGTGGGAGTCTTTTGTTCTGTGCTGGCGAGGCACAGCTTTACACGCTTGATCAGCTAATGAGAGCTTCAGCTGAGTTGCTAGGAAGAGGCACCACTGGAACCACCTACAAGGCAGTCTTGGACAATCGTTTGACAGTTAGCGTTAAGAGGCTTGATGCTAGTAAGTTGGTGAGGACAACCAAAGCTATGTTCGACGGGCATATGGAATCAGTGGGTGGACTTAGACATCCCAATTTGGTTCCACTCAGAGCATATTTTCAAGCCAGAGAAGAGAGGCTTCTCATCTATGATTACCAACCCAATGGCAGTCTCTTCTCTTTGATTCACGGTAAGCTAATCAGCTTCATTCTGCGCTATCGTCTCTTCAGGTTGGGACCCCATACCGTGTCATCATTGTCTGAAAGGTCAAAATATCAATCTGACGTCGGACGACCATAAGACATAACTCTTTTTCGCATTGTAATAAAAAATGTTGCATGTGCAGGCTCTAATTCGACGAGAGCAAAGCCACTTCACTGGACCTCATGTCTGAAAATAGCAGAGGACGTGGCGCAAGGTCTCTCATATATCCACCAAGCATGGAGGTTTGTCCATGGCAACCTCAAGTCATCAAACGTCCTTCTTGGCCCAGATTTTGCGGCCTGCGTTGCAGACTATTGCCTAACTGTTCTTTTCAATTCAACGATTGATGATGGCACAGATAACAGAGCATACAAAGCTCCAGAAACTCGCAATTCAAATCACCAAACAACCTCTAAATCTGATGTTTACGCATATGGGATTCTGCTGTTAGAGCTATTAACTGGCAAGCTTCCATCTGAGTTCCCGGTTTTAGCGCCAAATGATATGATGAATTGGGTAAGGTCCTCGAGAGAAGATGATGGTGCAGAAGACAACAGATTGGAAATGCTAATTGAGGTAGCTATGACTTGTAGCTTGACCTCGCCTGAGCAGAGGCCTACTATGTGGCAAGTCCTAAAGATGTTACGAGAGATTAAAGAGACTGTATTGATGGAGGATGGTGAAGTGGACCCTCATCGTCGCTTCTCATAGTAGTCACAACTTGACTAGTGCGTACTAATTGCACATGTTAAATTCAAAACGATACTAAATTTTTTGAAATGGGATATCACTGCTTATTGTATTCTTTGTCATTAATTTCAGCTTGTTCTTTCGCCCGATTTATTTAAGAACTTAGTTTTTCCCTATAGAAGTTTCTTAATCTCGGCAAACATTTGGGGGGTAAGAAAATCAGCACTAAACTCTCTAAGTAGAGATGGCAATAAAGCTTGAGCTCAGTTGGATGCGGCCTGACTTAAAAGTTTGCGTTTAGGTCGAAGCCCAAAAGTTATAGAAAAATAATGTTGTTTTCAATTAAACAATATTTTTAATTTTAAAAAATAAAAAATCATGTGGAGTTATATTTCAAACCGACTCAGGTTCGATCGGGCTTGGGCTTGAGTTAAGTGTCTTAGGTTTGATCGAGCTTTGAGTAAGCCTAAATTTGGTAGAAATTTTCAGGACAAGTTCATTCTAGGTCCAACCCCATTTGCTATCCTTACTCTCCGGAAGTTGGCTTATGGAAGTAATTTGGACAAACATTGACGTTTGGATATGGAGTAACAACAATCTCTCTATCTCTTATAGAAATAAAAGCAAGAGATGAATTGCCTGCTCAGCAAAGACAACTGGCCATACCCGTAAAATAAAACATATATGTAATACTAAAATATACAATAATTCTCAACCTATCCAAACATTCAAAATGTTATCACTATTAATGATTAACACTAATATTATTTTATGACTGTCATTTATGTTTTATCTTTTTATTAACTAAATTGTTTAGGCCCTCTTAATCTAATAAGCTTATATTCAATAGTTTGTCAACTCATTTTTACTCATTATAATACTTACTAAGTGGAAACGTAATAAGCTATATAAATATCAACACATGGTATTCTAATTCTTTAATCTAATTTGGTACTTCGGTACCACTCTAGAACCAAGCTATTGACATATGATATTTCCTAAAACACAGGATATTCTGATATTACTTCAGTACCTAGCTATCCATATGGGACATCCTCAAGAAGCTCGATACCTGCTCCATAGATAAATACTTAGGTAATGGTCGCTCGTATTTAAACAACTTATCAATTTATAACCCTCAAATGTAGCTTATCCTAGGCAAGCTATAAATTCACAATTTCACAATTTGCTTTACCGTTCTTAACTATACTAATGCGCAACCGGAAATTTTAGTTAACAAATTTATCACTAAATTATCAAGCAATACACCTTATAATACGTAACAAAATGTGATTCATTATGAAATTATATATTAATAACAAATTTCAAAGTTTTAAGATCGGCACATTATCCCAGAAGTACAACTAAAGGTTGCTCTTTCCTAAATTTTGGACTTAACTAATTGATAAGTCCAATTTACTCCTTAGTCTGACCTTCAACCCTATATATTACAAAATTCTATTAGTCTTATTTTTAAAAAATTGTCAACCCAGTTACGCTTAATAATCTAACATTATTATTTTTTCTACTTTATTCTTAATTATTTAAAAAAAAACTAACTATATCTAACTACCATAATTTCTAAAACACCCTTAAACATTAAAAATCATATTTAACCCTCATTTATTTTTATTATTAAAAAAAACCCTTCTAAAAATTAAATTCGAAATTTATCCTTAAACTTTTACATTTCCTATTTTGCCCTTTAATAAACTTTTCCGTAAACTTTTTTCTTCGCCCCCTTCTCCTTCCTCATTTTTTCAGCCACCTTTTCTACATTTTATTTTTCTCATGACTTCAAATTATTGTTCCAAATAATCACAATATATAACACAAAAGGACGGAGAGCTAAGTTGCTGCATTGATAACTGTTGCTGTAACAGATTACAGATGTGTACAAGAACTCACAAAGACTAAACTACAAACAGGAGTTGGTGTAAATTTACAATTTTCCTCACAACTATGTGGTTTTCTAAGAAGCAATCCGTTTATTGTAATCAATCTGTTTTCACACAATATAAACATTGCATTACAAGTAGAGAATGGAGCCATACGAGAAAAATCAGGCCAAGTCGTTTCTTATAACTTTCTGTGAGAGGACTTGTTCCCCAGGCTGTGGTTATTGACAGAATATACAACAGACGTTGAGCGCATCTGAAGATACCCGATAATTCCAGCATACGCCATCTAGCCCTCCAGGTAATATCACGTGGCAGCAACACCCTGTCTTACAAGATGCTCCCATTGTAACTATTAGCTGTGGCCCAAAAGTCGAATCTTAAATCTTTCAAAATCATCTCATCCAAGACGGCCGTAAGCATAAATCCTCAGCAGCAACTTGCAGTACGCTGTACAAGGAGAAAGTAAATTGGATCGTTTATGTCAGGTGTGTTCATAAACAAACTTCTGTTCGCTTATAAATCTTTGGTGTAGTAAACTAATGCTAAATAGTTCAAGTTTTTCCGGAGAAGCAAATTGTCTCTGGTTATACACTGTTCTTCAGTAAAATAACAGACATTGGATGGGGCTCCTTATCAGATGCATTCTGTTATCCGGGAATGCAAAGTGGTTGAAAACATAGCTGCTGTTAAGTTTTAACAAACCTTAATATTACCTGTACAGATCTATTGCGGATCCATCTAGCAGGCTGGGATCATACTCGTAGGTCAAAAATGAGTCCTGAGTATATATAATCTGGTGATTGCCAAAGATCAGACCATTCGTCTCAGGGACTGTGGACGAGGCTTTGCTCTAATGATCATCTCATCACTTTGCCTAATCATTTCTGATAGTCTCCATGGCTTCTGCCACTTCCATTTGAACTGTAAAAGCCACTGTTGATGACTTCTCTTCCATCTCCATAGCCTCCCTCCTTGCCCCGAACCCGACAGTCTTCTAATTGGCATCAGGCCAAGGGGTACCATCTGCAGTAACGGTAAACCAAACTTATTGATGAAGGCATAATGCACGCTTAATACCATGGTAAAAAGAAAGGTAACTTTAACTAACCTTCCTTGTTTGATCAATAAAAGCTGCTGACTCTCTGACAGAACCACTAGCAATTCCAGGCGTATATTTTAACTGCTTCTGTGCTGGCACAGAAATTGGAGACACGGGACCATTCATATCATCAGCTACATGTTTCAGTGGATTAGGGGAGTTAGCATGCTCCTGGTCAGCCTGAGCAAAATTTTATATTCAGTTTCAGAAAGAATGGAAGTCATATGCATGTGTTATATGCAAATAAAAGCCAAGTGAAACCAAGACAAAATTCATGCTGAATTGAGATAATTAAGCACCATCGCGTGCTTGCTAATCTTCCAGATTTTTGGTTGCATACAATTTCTAAATGATGCATGAAAAGAAAAGTGTTACAAAGTGAGATCTTACTGTGGCTGATGTCGCCAAAGCAATTGCGACAGCTTGCTCTCTCAATTTTAGCTCCTCCTCTACTTCTTTTCTCTGTACTTCACTCTGTCGCAGTAAAGTTACAAGTTCCTTAAATTGTTCCTTCATTTCTTTGATCTCCATTTCCTTCTCCCACAATTGGCACCTTGCATCCCCAAGAGAATTAAACATATATTGGAGTAAGTTCTTCGCATCTCCCATTGAACGCAGCTGGTTCCAACGTCCACGATTAGTGAACGCACGCTCCCTCTCTTCTGCCTCTGAAAGTTGCGAAGCCATAGATACAAGTGAATTTGATGATATGCCTAGCATATTCTCTAGTGAAGATATTCTGGCCATTCTGGCATTCGGTGACATCGAAGAAGCCCTGATAGCAAAACAGGGAAAAAAAAACAAACAAATTGTGATATTAGAACTCTGGTTCAAGCATTTCTATACTACTTACTTAATGACTCCATTGTATTGATATAAGAAGGATTGTTAAAAGTGAGTTTCTTTTGAAACTCGTACCTAGCAAATCCATTTTTCCCTCTTGGAGGACTTAGTCCCTTTGAAGCAAACTCATCAACCTGCTTCAGCACAGCCAGTTCTTCCGCCAGTGCAGCCCTCCTGTAAAACGTGGCATCAACAAACACAAAACTAGACAGGCTACATGACTTTAAGAAATGATAGGTCTAGAAGTAAATTACATACACTTGGCTTTGCTTCTCATACTCGAAGCGAACTTCATGCACGTTCACCATGACTTCTAGCTCATGATCAAGCCACCGCTGTAAGGACTTCTCATTGGTCTGCATATGCAGAAAAGAGAATAAGTTGCTTCCTAAGGATAACCAGAAGCATCCATTGAGAAGATTATCCAAGACAATTACCTGCCCGTTTGTCCCTCCATTGCTGATAGCTGGAAGATGGCACAAATCAGCAATTTGATTTATTAAAGGACAACAAATAAGGGATCAGCCCCATGTTTTCAGAAAGTATAGAACCTCCTAATATGGCACTCCAGAATTTAACCATCAATAGCATAGACTTAAATGATCATAACTGTTCATTACATGTGCTTCCCGTAAAATGTACATCCATTCCGAAACAGAGCATTTGCATATAAAGCCCATCACGGGGGATATATATGCATGAAGTCTACCTGAGTTATCACGCAGAGAAGATTTACGGGCTTCAAGCAGCTCTTTTAGCCTCTTGGTGGCCATTGCAGCCTCCTCTGTCTTCCTGTGGAGAACCTGAAATAAGGTCGAATGGTATGATATACATTTTCATAGCAGAACAGTGATGCTACAAGAATAAATCTGAAAGCTCACAATTAATATCACAGTTGTACAGCTTCCAAAACAAGACTACATTTGGGAACTCTTGATTATGAGTGTATTTTTATTATTTTCATATTTATCAACCGGAAGATTGGGTAGTCTGTGATCTGTATACGGGATGGAAAATTCAGTAACTATTCACGCGAACCAAGCTCACCAATTTCTGGCGCTGGTTTAAAGCTTGCAATTTATGTCTTTCATATTCATTTCTTCTCCCTTCTTTTCGTAACTGCATAGCAAACGTATAAAGGCTGAGAAGAGTAGACGGAAACTAAATATAACAACTAGTGCAATTATTAGTGGCATGAGATACATAAATCCTATGCTTATAGATGCAAATGAAACCAAATAAGCAAGGAAAGGAGAAGCACCTGGAGCAGTTCCTTTTCACGGGAAGCTTTCCATTGTCGAAATTGCTCTGCTTCTTGTTTCATCCTATGTTGCAAGTGAACCTACACGCTCATAAGGGTAGGTAAATAGAAAAGACCAAGAACTATACAGATGAAAGAACACAATGAAAGTGAGCAATAACAATTAAAGATGCGATATATCAAAATGCAACACAAACTACCAGATGATTACCTTTTGGGCTTTGATAGACTGAATTTCCTCTTGTAACCGCTTTGCTGCTTCATCACTTTTTTGCTTTTGCTTTAACAGGTGGACCTGATTCTCTTGCTTCTTCTTAAGTTCCAGAATCTAGGAAACATATAAGAATACTAACAATGAGAGTGCAATACCAACAACAAAGATGCAATATATAGGTGCTTATTTACCTGTGCCTCCAGTGATTTCAATTTCTGGGAATGAATATCTTGCAACTTTTGTGCCTGTCCATCAGAACCGGCTGAAAGATTCTCAATTTCAGCCAATAAATGATCCCTCTCTTGCTGCAACAATAGAACAGGTGAGTGAATAAAATTTCCTGTTTCCAGAGAAACTTGGATAAGTTTTTATGGCGTCATCTAACCTGCACAGCCTTTTTTTCATCCTCCAATTCCACGATTTTCTTTCCAAAATGTTGCTTGAGTGCCTCAGTATCAATCCCTCCAAAAAGTTTCATTTCTGACTGCTCATACAAACATGAAAAACAGGATCACATTGTGAATCACTAAAACCATTACCGCCAGGTAATTCCTTATCACAATCTAAGCACATTGCTACTGCATACTCTCATGGATGATAATGATTACACTAACAAACTTCATGCAGATGCTCTAAGCTCCTTAGCTTCTCACACTACTCCCTGTCTTATTCTACTCTCCTATATTTTCCCATAATTACGGTTATATAGTTAAAGATGGCAGCTGCGTGTAGCCACAAAACTCGTGTAATCCTACTTTAGAAATTTCTAGTTCTCAGTTACACCCATTCATGAATTTGAAGCTCTTTTATTATATTTTGGACTTGGCCGGATAATAATTATTCGGTGCTTTTGATTAAGAGGTCTTAACTATAATTTAACAAACATATGCTTCTTTCATCACAAAGAAGTGAAAACTTCATTCTAACCTCTTTCTCCTCCAACCTTCTGTTTAACTCATGCAACTCTTTGTCCATTGTATTCTGCAGAAGCGTGTGCTCCCACTCCTTTGCTACTTCTTCAATTTCTCTCGAATCGTCTGTTAAGATAATGGAATTTAAACAGCCAGTGAAATCAAAGGAAAACTAAAATTGAAAAAAAAAAAACCATTTTAACTCTGAAGTTTACCTGCTATGGTTTCACCCATTTGATAATCTGACGTCTCTATAGTTTGCAAGCTCGTTTTAAGCCCATCACTTTTCACAGAACAAGGACTACCATCCTGAATAATGTAGCATAAGATTAACTAACGCTAGGCCTAGACTTGCAATAATTCACATAGACAATTACGACAGAATCACAGATATATTGGGCAAGTGGAAAGGAATAAATGGTCTAAAAACATCTTTGGAGCAGTGGTTGCCATACTTGAACATCTGTTTCACAGTGCTCTACAGAAGTACATCTACTGCGGTATTCATGAAGTTCACGGCAGAGATCCTCATTATTAGCTTCAAGCCAAGCAATCCTTTCCTTGAGAACCTACAAGAATCGCTCATTACATGTACAATTCATCCACAAATTACCAACTTTGCAGAGGAGCTGTAAGGGATAATGGGTTTCCTTGGTATTTTAAATAATATCTTGAGATTAGCCTATTGAGTAGAAGATAACAAGGCACATTTGTATGTACCTGAACTTCGTCCGGTGAACATCCTCCTCCTCGGGCACAAAGTTCTGCTTGCAAATACCCTAGCTGTTGTCGCATCTTTAGCATTTCACTGCACATCGGGTCCCTGTTGACCTGTCAAGGATATAAACAGAAACAAGTTATACATAAAACCTTGATGAAAGCATTATGTCCTTGCAAGTATGTCAAAGCAAAATGGAGATTATCAAGAGAGCAATATCCTAAGAAAACTTACAACAGGCTTATTCTGGATATTTCGAGCCCGATTTGCATACTTTAGCGTGTTGAGCGTTTCCTCAGCGTTGATATCAGCGGGGCTAATGCAGGCTAAGAGATGGAATTAGACAATCAAAAAATTAACCAAGTTAAACAAAGGAAAGGGATCAAACGGAAACGGAATAAAGGAAAAGGAGCTATCAACAAAAGGAATAAGGCAAAAATACCTATCATAACAGTTCTGCTATTTCCACCTAGTGAATCCTGCCAAATAAATGTACATCGTTCAGGTGTAAGCCTAAAGAAGCAATCAATAGAAAAGACATTAAACTGAAAGAGTGTGCATCGTGGGCATCTAGTGTTCGTTCATCTGGATAGGTAGTATACAAGGCAACATGTTAATTTTGCTAGCCATGTTTCATTTTCATTAATGCAAGACGATGGTTAGACCAAAGCCGGATAATAGCTGTATAAAATATTTGATTGAAGGAACATGATTATACAAACTTCATTCATAACACATATGCACGTTCAAAGTGGTCTTTGGGTCAATATTCAGCATCAATTTTGGCCCCATATACGTGCAATTCTACATTTCTCAAGTTTGTCGAACATACCTGCAAAAGCCGAGTAAGTTTACTATCCCGATAAGGAACATGAACACCTTCTTTGCGCTTCTTTTCATCACCAAGTGCACTGATAACATTGCCAAGTGCAAGAAGGCCCTTGTTAATGTGAACTCCTGTTAAAATGTGAACTATCAATCAGCTATGATTTTAGAACTGAAATTCATTTGCAACAATTTGTGAGCAATGGCACCAACCTTCTTTGAATCTCAAACCATCAGAACCTGTTCTTTTGGCTCGCTCTGATCCGGCAAGATCTACCAAATGCAATTTTGCACATAGATATTCTTCATTCATACTTCCATTAACACTGTTATCACCTGGGAGAACTGGACTGAGTTTACGCATTTGCTCTAAAGTGATGGTAAATATCGCGTGTGAACGACTACAAAGACAAATACGTGGAAGTCATGAGTCATACTATATCTCTGATAGTAAGGGTATCGTTAGATGCAGTACATCTTCAATTTTATCTGTTTTTAAGTATCTATATGCACATATAAAAGTCCATGACCCACCTGGACTGATTGTTCATGTTTGTACTCCCTGTTGCCCTGCTCAAAGATCCTTGTTCCAGGCATGCCGTCATTTCCTTAAACGTGCTGACACTGACCTCAGTTGATCCTGCCAATGTTATCACGCCGTTTGATGATTCACGAATTTGTATTGGTGGTTTGCCTGGGAGACTTGCTTTTCCTGTGTGGCCATTAGCAGCGTCTAATTTGTTCACAGATGTTGAATCCAGCAAATCTTGAACTTCTTCTTTGTGAATCTTTCAAGTCAAAAATTTTAATTTAGAACATCATCTTACAAGTTCGAGATGCATACATTTCACACAGATGAGTCGCTAGTAAAGCAATCCAAAGCTGTTTGCAACTGCAGGCTTATAACTTGCCAGGAAATACTTTCGATTGTTCAAAGGTTTGAAGATACTACTCTAAGAGAAAGTAGCAATAATTGAGCAATCATTCCAAAACTGGACTAATTGCAGACAAATAAAAAAAAAAAGGAGTCTGAAGGGTGACTTTGTGAGACTGGAAGAGTAAGATTATCTTGGCAGCATCTACATCACTGCACACGCATTATTGGAAGGTCTATGGCTGTTGAATACCACTACTGTTAACCAATGATATGCTGGAGGAGACTGCTGAAAACTAGCTGTGCTAAAGTCAGGTGACGAGTGTTTGATTTTGGGGCATTAGGTCCGAGATTTCACGTAATCTATTTATTAAACTTAGATGGGATCCCGAGGAAGTTTGAGGTGTTTCTCATATGTTAGCTCTCTCTATAGAACTGCTTATATTTAAAGCCAGATATCCGATGTACTAAAGATATTTGCTTCAACTGCTTCACAAGAAATGCCGATGTATTATTATCTAACATATCCACACACAGACGTAGACACTCTCATAAACAGAATACAGTGTTCATGAAACAACTGCATTGGGATTAAGGAAGGAAAAGACATGGTTTGACGAACCTCAATAAAAGAAACATGAAGTTGGAATTCTGTCTGATGCTTTAATTCTTCAATCTTGCTGAACAATACATTCATGACTAGGGGAATGATTCCGGTTTGATGACCATCTTTGAAACCAGTCCCCATTGTATAAGTCTTGCCAGAACCCGTCTGAAACACATTGAAAAATAAACAGAAGAATAAGAAATTTCAGTGTATTTATATTCCACTTGGCTCCATTTTCAACGGAAAATAAATTCTCACCTGACCATAGGCAAGAACAGTAGCATTATATCCTTGGAAAAGGCCATCAACTAGGGGTGCAATACATTCTTCAAACATGGCAGATGACGGGGAACCAGTACTCCCATAGACATGATCAAAAGTAAACGAATGTATGCCTATCTGTACCTGCAGTATAACCAGAGCCGACAGATAATCTCAGACATTCAACTTAAAAATCAGGGATAGAATATCCTTCCAGAAAAAGCGAGAGTGCCTTGAAGGGGAGTGGAGATGGCAACTGATGGAAGGATAGAAAGAAAAAGTTACATATATTCTACGGTATTAAGAAATTAAAATGCCTTGATATTAAACTATTGTTCACAAGAAAGTACAAAGCTAGTTTTTGGCAATCTTTGGTTAAAACTTCTCAAGGAAGGAGAAAATAATGATGGAGACCACTTAACCGAAATAAACAATAGAAAAATGAACAAGAGTACAGCACTGCACTTTACGATATGGTTTACTATTCCTTCTCAACGAAAGAAATTATTTTTCTTCACAAAACAATTCATCAATTCGTTTACTTCGACTCTTTAAAATTGGAATTTGCCGAGAAAGACAAACAGGAGCTTTTTAAGGACAAGTGCAGCAAATGAAGCAATTCATAAAACATGTTAGAATTGGATTGTAAAATGAAAACTGGCCGACCGGCCTCCATCACCGAACATTCTCAGAAGAAGAAGGGCAGAATACTAAGTTAATCAAAGACCCAATCTCAAAATTCAACTCGTTGAACTGATTCCCAGGAACTTTTTGCTGTCTTTCGAAGAAAAAAACAAGTAGCAATTCGATGACAGAACAAATGGATATCCCAAGAAGTTTTCTCTACAACAAACAATACCCAGGTTCCGAAATTCATGAACTATTCGTGGAGCTGCGGCTCATTACGATCCTATAATAACAAGTAGACACCCCAGTAAGCTTAGCTTGTCCTCTCAACAAAGAAGAACAAAAATCTCACTTAAGCCAACGAAAGAGGCGTAGCATGAAACTGTCTAAATCGTCTCATAAATCATAATATCATCAAATTTTTTAAGTTAATCTCATATTCCAGTGATATTACAGTTTAAATATTCAATTTCCAATGCCGACAATTAAGGAAATGTCAGGCGATGACTGACTTCTGATCTAAAAACAGGCATTAGTAAGCAACCTCTTCCAGGTCAAACATGCAAGCCTCTTAGATTTCCCATTTAGAGAAAGTAAACAGTAAATCTTTAGCACTATTTCCAAAGATCTGGATCTCGGAAACGGACTAAAAATTCCATCTTGATGTTATTTACCAAAAAAAAAAAAATCCATCTTGATGACGGGGAAAGTCAAAGGACCATAACTTTAGACTACCATGAACCAACCAATGGAAAGCACCAGAGTGAAAAAGCCAATTGCGTGAAGTACACAGACACTGTAATCCTCACATTCTGGAGAGGAAGCGTACCTGAGGCTTCCCCGGAATAACAGTGACACAATCTTTACATCCCTGAGCACGCTCATCGGCGATGAGGGGTCTGACATGAACAGCAACTTTGACACAACAGTCTTCTGCCGCGCCATTATTGCCGTTCGGAGAAAGTGGCACTGTAGTAGAAGCCGGCGACAGAGGTGGTTCCATTGAGGAAGAGGGGAAAAAGTTAAGAAGCTTTGCGAAAGAAATTTACGAGATGAAGTGAAGAGAGTTATAAAAGAAAAAAAGAGGGGATGGTGTGGAAAGATCAGTTTGGTTCTCTGGACCGTTCTCTCAATGTCTGAAATTTTGAAGAACTTATGACAAGAAAGTGATGTTACAACAACAATAATAACAATAACAACAGTAAGGTGTGACTTGGGTTTTTCTTTTCCTCAGACGGTATGGAATGCGGAGTGCGAGCGTGTGTATATTTGTGTGGTTAGAGGAAGAGAAAGGAGTAGTTGGGAAATTATTAGAGGTGTATCAGTATTCAGTAGTAGTGGTAGAGAAACAACAACAAGAACAACGTAGTACTACACTATACATTCATTTTCCTTACTCTTGAGTTCTACTTCTTACATATACATTTAACGCACACGCACCCATCTCAGGCTCAGCCATGGCCGAGTTGTGTTTTGTTGTTGGTTAAGAAACTTTCATGACACTCTTTCCCATTTTGCCCCTCTGGCCTTTTCCATTGCCCTTTATTTTACTTGGTTATGGGAGGCAACTGGTAAAGAATATGTATAATGATGTTTGTGGCTGATGATTGTACCCTCAAGAATGGGGTGGGAAAGAAGAACAAGCACGTGATATCCAGTCAATTCTACGATTCTGGCACGAGCAGTATATCTATTCCACATAAAATGTTTTAACATCTAATAAAACCTTTTCAACCATTCATAATTTCCGAATTAGTCATTTTGTTACCATCTGGTATTTAGACTCTCACAGCGGAAAGGGACTGAGACGGGGGAAGAAAAAAGGAATTAAAGAGAGAGCACCACAAGGCTGGACATAGCCAGCTGGTGGTCTCACAAGCTCACATGACAATCCTCCGGTGGACCCCCACTCTTCACTTGGTCAGAACTCCCAACTCTTTATGATCTGGTCCCATACTTACTTGAGAGATTTTGTGGCGTTTTATTAATTAGGACTGCGTATATTATTGTATTAGTGTCACCCAGCACTTTTAAGGATGCATAGACGACCAGCTCATCTTTTCGATGAAAAATGAAATGACCCATCTAGTCCACGCACACCCACTGCCTTCCAGTCATGAAACCACTTTTCTTAATTATCTGTGCGACGTCTCAAAAGTCTGAATGTGATCCTCCGGCGGATGTGAAAGAGCAATCTCATGTCAAGTCTCCCTTCCTTCACCAATTGGATGGTCCCGTTGATGCGGTTTTTCGAGCAGATCAAGGGAAATAAACAATCGGTGGTTGTATCAGCTGTTGGATCGTTAGGATGGTGTTAAAGGAACATGTGTTCAAATAAGATGAGCAAGCTCAATCAGTGATATCGAGTAATTGTCGGCTCAAGACAATTTCCTAATTTGGGTCTAAACTTGCATGCCTGCTTTGTTTTTAGTCATAACAACATTGAATTAAGGTTCAAAAGTCCATATCATATGAGGCTGATGATAATAATGACAACGAGCTTTACAAGTATTAATGTACTGATTAGAGATAATATGAGTTTATAGGAGTCTGATAGGCTCTTCTCACCGTGCCATAATGGAGCGTGCCAAACCCTTTCTGTGGGCCGTGTCTGGACCATCAAGTCACAATTTTCACATTTCCCTTTGCCCTAACAACCGAAAACTAACCATACCAAATTAGAAGCATCAAAATCTTACACCACAATTTAATAACTAGAGGTCAGAACATATTTATGTGGTTGACTGCAAGTGAAGCAAACTTCAGTGCAGTGTAGGCATCAATTTCTGTCTGCAACTGTGTTAGCTGCTTTATTCACAAGAAAGAAGAAGGAAATGGAACAAGAAAAAAAAAAAGAAAAAAGAAGAAAGCTGATACGAAGGTCCAAAACCCAACTTTCCTTTTCACAACCTAACTCTTCACTCATTGGATTTTTCCCTATCTGACCGTTGCCTTAGAAGCAGACCATACAACAACTGCGTGGAGGCCCCTTCCTCCACTTGTCATGTGGATTAGATTCTAGCAGTCGTGTAGTTTTTCTCAAGGCATACCAGTTTACTTTAAATCCCCATGGTTCGAACCCATCTTACCAAACTCCAATGAGTTTAAGACAAGTAATTCACGTAGCTTCGTGTAGCAGTCGTGTTTAGTGTCGGTATCGTGATCTTGCTTCTTGGATCCTTGGGTTTGACGATTCTATGTTTTGTTTGTCTACATGTATGGACCAAACAGGACAAAAGAAACTGAAAGCGTTTGGAGCTATTCTAGAACATGTACCGTATAAGAAATAAAGCTCTTGTACTACGTGGTGATACAAATCATTTAGTCCACCGACTTGTATATTCATATATGCTGATATAAAAACAAGTTCTTTTATAGGAACGTGTGATATCTTGTTCCCCAACTTTGGGATAGGGGATGGAACTGTCATATCTTGCAATCTATCCTCAGATAGGCCAAGGACAAGAATCTCATTTTTTGTATCACACTTTGTTGTATCTACCTGCCTAATCAGAAGCTGAGAATGATGATATATCTGAATCATTGCAAGTTTCTCTCCTACAAACAATTTCTTGTAAGTTTATTGAACATCATGAATCATGAAACTAGCCCTTTCCTCAGGACCTACGCCCATTCTGCCAAGCTTTTACGTTTCCTTGCCTGTAAATCCAAATTGAGGTGAAATCATTTTTCAGACACACAAAATGCCTCCTTCAAGTTACAGGAACCCAATATAGCTTTCTTGTTAGGCCTTCAAGGATATCAGCACATGATTGGATGGAACTGATTCCTATTTCAACCCAAAGCAATAGCTTTTTTTATTGCTTGAGTTTCAGAGAGGAATAACTAACTGCTTGGGTAGCTGTTGACATATTCTTTATTCTAGCATTTGGAACACTTTTCTACTTCTTACTTTTTCTACACCATGTTCATTACACATGCTTCCACTGAACTTTACACCGGGACACATATTCCTAATCCTTACTTTTTATCCAAACTATCCTACCCCTTTCTGTCCCCTCTCGTTCTGTCACTAATCACTCTTTATTAACCAAAGAATTATTAACACCATTACTAAAACTAACTTGGCCATATCTTATCATCCAATCAGCTCAGCTTCTGCTAATCAGTGCACTGATTGTTTTTACACTTATTGGCATAATCCCAAAGGTTTTTTTTTTTTTTAAAGTTCATAGAAAACATATGACTCCAATGTTATAATCATCACTTGGACCATTTTATTGACATCTCAATCCAAAAATGTGCGTGTGATGCTTTCGTTTGTCTTCCATCATCAAATGTCTGTGATAAAAACCTGCTAAAAGCCACGTAAAGGTGTTTTTATCCAAAATTCCTCGACTGGTAGAGAGACACAGCATGATGGGCATGGGGTAGGTGCCTCTTGATTTGGACTTGGCAAAGGGTATGCTGCTTAGCTGGTAATTAGTCAGTGGGGTTGGCTCCTCTCTGCAGGCAAATTCAGTCCCCGCAAGTATACACTCACTAATAAAATGACAGGACAGGCCCACGACTGGAAAATGCCACGCAACCTATTGAGAACTATGACCCCTTCAAACTTTGCCTTTTTTTATTGTGCTTTCAAGGTCAGTCACTGTTGTTGTTCGGTCTCGTACAATCAATGCCGGGATTTATTTGTCCAACAAGCAAATAGAAGACCACATATGTATTGATGCCACTTGAATGGTCTCCTAATGTCTGAATCACCTGACCATGGACATGGAGCATCACGTAGCTTTTGAAGCAGCTGCATGATACTGGGATTTGTAGACGAAACAATTGAGCCCGCACAAATTGGGCCTGCTCTATGTTTCTTGGATTTTAGAACTCAAATCAGTTATAAGTATGAAATTGATTAGGGACTGGTATAGTTTCTTCGGTCCTGATCCACAATGCTCGGCCACGACATTATAGATATTAACTTTAAACAGAACCGGCTAGGTACTTTAAATGTCACAAGAACAACATTGTAATTTCAAAGCAACTCTTTTGGTCACCATAACTCTATCTTCATCTTCTTTCATTAGACTTGCATGTTCATTCGGATGCAAAGCGATTTTCATTATATCACATGTACTTAACACAACACTCTCCTAACAACGTACCCAAAACCTTACTTTCCTCACTCCATAGCTCGTACTTTGCCTTTTCTTAGTTGGCTTCCTTTTGTTATATGGGGGGTTATTTTTGCTTTTGTTTTGTTATTGTTTGATGGATTGACTTACTAAATGATAGAGACTTAATTGAGATAGCTCTTCCAACTCTCAATAGTGTTAGTCGCATTAAAAGTCTGGAGCTACATAACCCTAAGTTATAGAATATCAAAGTTGAATGCAACATTATGATAAAATATAGGTTCATTCTTCACGGAGATTGTTCACAAATTGAATAATGAGGAATGAAACTATTAAGTTTTTAGATTAGGTCATAAAATTATTGAGGGATGCAATCTAAAAATACTTTGAAAATATCTATAGTTCAACTTCGTAACCATAAATAGATGAGACAAAACTTAAAAGCTTATCACTTGTCTAAGATAACTAGAAGGCATTAACTCTATAGTAAGCAAGAACTTATATATTATAAAAAAAATACATTAAATCAATATTGTAAATTCACAAATGTATATTGCAAATATTAGAACCCTATTCAAAAAATATTATAACCCTATGATGGTGATGTTATGAATTAAGTTGTTTTATCCACAAGTGCATAGAATAGCTAAAATTAATACTAGTGAGTACGGGTCTATCTTATGAGGACTGTAAGTACTATTAATAACTTTTTTTCTATTATTTAATTGACAATCAAGGTGATTTTGATAAATCAAGTTTTAAATAAAAGAAAATAAGTTAATGACAAAGCAACACAATCAAATAAACTAGAATAGCAAAAGAATAAAAACTCAACCAATAAAATGACGATACTTACAATTTGAATCCTTCGAAGACTTCTCATGCAATCATGATTTCATTAATCAATTTAATCTAAAGTTTATTAAACTGCAAACATTCTCAATTATACTGATATCTTTCTCAAGACTATTAATGCTTAGTCTTAGGTTGATTAATTAAAATATCTTTCTAATTAAAACTCTTAGAATTATATTAATTAATTTATGAATTTTACTATTAGGTTTGACTCTAATCTGGAAGATTTATATCAACCTATCTTGAGATTTGCATGTAACTCTTTTTAATTATACTTTATTTATTTACACATTAGATTTCTCAATCTTCATTGCATGAAATAATACATGAATCAATATGTTAATAATATGAATTCAAAAACGCAGAAAACAAATAATTGAATCTCAATAAAACTAAATAATAGTTTAATTAAAATAAAGTCACTACAAGATCCATCATGAGGTTCATACAATCTAAATGCCACAAGGAATTTAGGCCATAATTATAGAAAACAAAACACCAAACATAAAAGAAAAGTCGAAAATCAAGGATGACACAATTGAAATCCCTAAAATCTCTAAAAACTTCACTCTAAATTGTTGAAAATTTGCTCTAAAGAGGTTTTCTTAGTTGTTTCTCGTGCTTTTTGCCAGTCTAGGATTTCCCCTTGTGTTTCCATAATGTCTTCTCTCTTTTGTCACTCAATCTTAGCTATTAAAATTAGAAATTCAAATTTTGGGAGATATATAAGCATCAACACACGCTTATTGATGATTGTGTTCTTTAAATAAACATATGACACTATCTGAAGCTAGCACGTGCATAGACACTGGCATGTAATGTCAATATGGCTTTTCGCTATTCAACGCAAAT
Source organism: Erythroxylum suave (assembly GCA_027563595.1). Taxonomy (NCBI): domain Eukaryota; kingdom Viridiplantae; phylum Streptophyta; class Magnoliopsida; order Malpighiales; family Erythroxylaceae; genus Erythroxylum; species Erythroxylum suave. The sequence goes on along the minus strand of JAOSBN010000006.1, from coordinate 4,562,381 downwards.
GTGTTCCTAACTAACACAAAAAAGTACTCAACATGCCTCCAAACTCTCAAACACGACCATGTTGATGTCCTACACTTCATAATTCGATTAAAAATGCTCCAAGCTTGTTCGAATTCATTTCTTTTTTTCTCTAAGTGAGTGAATTAGATTTAGAAAAAAAAATATTAAGTACTAAAATCAACAAAAATACTCAAATAAACAAGTAAAATGCATTAAATATGAGACTAAAAATAAGACTAAATTAGCACTTATGAACGTCCGGACACTAAAATGTCCTCAAGCAAATAATAACTCCAATTTATTAACTCTTATTAATATCTACATCCTCTTCAGCTTAACCTATCTATTCATCTATCAAATGTCATGCTTTAATAATCAAATCAAAATACAATTATACTCAAACAATAATATAATAAATTTTCACAAACTAAAACCATAAGTGATATTTTGATAACCCTTATAAAATCAAGCTCCATATAATTCAGCACCCTCCCACCAAAAATTCACTCAATTCGCTCGAAGTATTTTTGATGAACATTAACAAAACTTTCAAATTAATACATAGAAAGAGTCTCAACCATAAGTTTGATAACATATCACATTTCCACCATTATAAACTAAAATAAAGGTAAAATTCGAAAGATCTTTAACTTAAGGTGCGATGAGGTCTTAGTAAGGTATGGCGAAGGATAGATTTGAGCTAATAAACATGAAGGCAATTGCATAAACAAGATTAAATAAAATTTTGATTTAACCAAACTTAAATCTCCATATAGAGATTAAAAAATACTTGAGTCACAGTTAAATCCATGACCAAAATCACTATGCCCCTTTACCCATACTTAAAGATATACATTGTCCCCAATGTATACAATAAAGCCTAGAAAAGAATAGAAAAAATAACAAACATAAAGAAGTAAAAAGAACTAGTATTTTCCTTATTTATTATCTAAAAGTTTGTATTTTCAAGGATATTTTTGTCCATTATCATCCTTAAAAAACAAAATAAGATATTAAAAATAAAAGGAAAATAATTCAACTATTTATATAAAAACTGTGTTTAATATATTTATAATGAAAAAATAAAAGAAATAAACAACATAAAATTAGTTTTATCAGACAAAGAGTTTAATTTATAGTCATCCATCTATTAGTGATCTACCTTTATCCAGATATATGTTTGTCTAATAATAGTGTATGGGTCTTAAGTGTCTTGTGATGTTATCTCTGTAGTCACTAGAGGATTTGGATGTTAAGGAGTTAGTGACGATGTCGCGGCTCACATCAGTGGATATGGTAGCATGACTCTTAAAGGTCCTAGGATCCATACTGGTACCTTTGCCATCCATCGATCATATGCCTTTAGATGTGCTACATGCTCCGCTAGATCATACTGTCCCTCTTTGATGGTATATTTCATTTTTAGAATCTACCCCATACATCTCTATAATTGGGCGATCTTCAGCTAGTTTTGATGTGGAGGTGGAGACTGTCTGCTAGGGGTTGTCCATACTACCCTTATTATCTTAATATTCAAGTACTATCAAAGGTTACTATGAGGGATCTTGTATGGGTTGCTGCTCTCTTATGTCAAGGCGATTTCCTTTTGCTCCATTTGCAACTGCAACCTCCTAAGTTCCCACTAAGATGTAGATTGATCCCTACTGACCTGTGATAGGCATATAATGTGTTAATATCATCTTAAGTAATCGCTCCAGCATTCCCATGTCTCAGATCAACCTCGTCATGTATGTCCCCACATAAATTACCCCCAATCTAATGTCATACATCTAACTTTTGAAGGGTTAGGAAAAGGTGTATCTTAGGTGGATAGTGACTCTCTCTATCATGTTATATAGGTAGAACATATCCACCCACCTGAGCACTCCAATCTATATATATATATATATATATATATATATATATATAGATGGATGGATTAGCCACGTAATTAACATGAGAGATCTGCAAGAGATCTTAGTTGCAACACCTTGAACCTTGTTAACTTATACGACTACTCTCGACTAATGCTCATTTAAAATACATTCTTATTAACCCTACCGAGAAAATAGAGCATATTCCTCAATAGTGACATAATCCTATGAGTACAAACCTATGTAAGTGAAAACCTAGCATTCATATTGTACATTTTTTGAGCACTCATTGTATTTGATTTCATAAGTGTAATGTTGCTTTTCTATAGTGAAGGTGGTAAGAAACTCCATAGTCAATTCTTTATAGGTGGGCTCCTTGATCGAGAGGAAGCAATCACTTCCACCAACATTAATCAACTCTAAAACATCTTGACTAAGTTCAATATGTTCTAGCACTGCCTAGTCGATTCTTTGACTCTTAGAGTAAGACTTCAACCTCAGTCTCTCAAACTACTCAATGTAAGTTGATGATATGAATTAGACATAGGATTTGTAACTCTAATTTGATGTTATAAATTGAGCATAGGATGTGTAACTCTAATTTGATGTTATGAATTGAGCATAGAGTGTGTGACTCTACTTATAATTATAATTACAGTTAGGTTTAGATTTTAATTATAGTTAAAAATTTTAATTTTAATTAGAAAGAAACTATAGTATCTTTTTTTACACAAATAGAAAAAAGATATAAAGAACCTAATAGTTAACACTCCTATCCTTTCCTCTCAAAATATTTGAGTTTTTTTCTCTGCTATGTGAATACTGGAAACATGAATAACTTATATTCAACAATTCGAGAAGAAAATTTTATACAAAAATTTGAATCAAATATGTTTCAACCCTTTTATTTATGATTTGTATTATTTAAGCTATTCAATTAAAGAGATTTGATCGAAAAATTATGAAATTATTTTTTTGCTGCACCTTTAATTCAATCACCATTAATTTCCTAACAAGTTTTTCATCCTCAACGAGGATAGTGTAAGTACCGTCGATAACTCTTTCATGTATTAGTTTGGTTTGCAATTATCTTTATAATATAATCCTCTATTTGTTTTCTAGGGATGGAAAAACTTTAGTTATTATTCAGGATTTACTTAATAAGCCAAATGCTTCTGATCCTGTGCATATATATATTTAAATGATGGATTCTATAAATACATAATATTTCATTAAATAAAAAGAAAAATAATCATAATGATTTGTTGGGCAGGATAGAGAAACAAAAATACAAACCACAAAATAATCCGTGAGTCGAGTGCAAACTAATCTAGTGAATATAGATAAAAAAATATTAGATTGGATATATATTAATGCAATGAATTATTTCGAGGTCAAACTGAATGCAATTGACCTGCAATAGCCAGCCTAGCTGTATTTTTGCCTACTTCACGCTTTTCATAAAGTATTCTACTCTGTTTAACAACAACTACCCAATATTTGGGCAATCCTTTTCTTGAGTCCATACGAGTTTCCGTAGATCTTGCGGTAACTGGTTTGTCAGGAACATGTTTTTTTTTACATCATTATGGGCAAATTTTGAGCTTTTAAGTGTAAAGAGTATAAGATTAAAGAAGTAATAATAATTTTTTATTGAATTGATGATTGATTTACAAAATGAGCAGAAATTTATAGAAGTTTACAAACTGAAATAAGTTGAGATATTTCTGGATTATAGCTAACAAAATAGATAGTGATGATGGCTGAGTAAAGGAAGACTTGGTCTCTTTCCATGCTGAAGAAATGATTCATGCCTAAAGAATCATTCTAACATGCCCATGGCAAGATTGTGTGTCCATCATGGATGCCAATCTTGAACCTGTGTAACACAAACTGCTTTTTGGTCACTTGTATGAATATAAGAAACTCTTAATCATTGTTAAAAAACTTGATTTCTCATAAAGTGAAAGTCCAGTACGATGTGTTTCATAAAAGAATGGAAGACAGGATTGCAACATTAATAAATGGAACCAATGTTGTTGCAATATATGGTTGGAGTTAAAGAGATAGGTTAATGAAGTTCTTACAAAAGGTTAGAAATCCAGTTGAGTTTAGCAGCGATGCTTATAATGGCTCTATATTTAGCTTCAACTAATGGTTTTCTGTTTCTTAGAAGACTAATAAGGAGCTTCCAATAAAGACAAAATAAGCAAAAGAAGATGTAAGATCATCTGAATTGCCAGCCTATTCAAAATCTGAGAATGCGTGTAAAGATGTGTTTATAGTTTTTATAAGGTGGATTCCATGATGTAGGGTGCCTTTGAAATATCAAAGGATTCGTTTGACTATTGTCTAATGTGTGGTAGAGGGGTTGTGCATAAATTGGGATAATTTATTTACATGGAAAGAAATGTTAGATTGAGTAAGAGACAAGTATTAAAGTAAGCTAAGAATTTGTCGAAATTGTGTTGTATTTATTTTGAGAGTGCCATCATATAGCTTTAAATTGGTTTTACTGGACATGGGAGTTGTCACTGGATTGGCATCAAGCATATGTGCTTTGGAAAGGATGTAATTGATGTATTTATGATGACACAAGAAGAGTCCTTGGGATGTTCTCTTAGCTTCAATCCCTCGGAAGTAATGAAGAGGGCCAAGGTATTTTCAAAAGAATCTAGAAGAGAGGATTGTAATAAATTATTAGAATACGTGGGGGTTATTGTTGGTGATAATAATATCATTGACATAAACTAGCAAATAGAAAAGAACATAACCATTATGAAAGATGAACAAGGAATTATCATAGATTGAATTGTGGAACTTTTGTTGAAGAAGATAGGATCGTAATTCAAGATACCAGGCTCTTCGTTCTTGGCATAGACCGTAATTGGCTTTGTTTAACTAACACACTTGTTCTGGATATTCTTTGTTTTAAAAACCAGGAGGTTGTTGTATAAAAACAGTGTCAATTAATGTACCTTAGAAGAATGCATTGTTAACGTCGAGTTGACGTAATTCCCAACCACAATTAATATCGAAAGTGAGAATTGTACGAATTGTGGTTGGTTTAACATCTAGACTAAATGTTTCGTTGAAGCCAACACCAGGGTGTTGGTGAAACCCTTAGCGATAAGGTAAGTGTTGTAACGAGACATAAAACCATCTGGGTTGGTTTTGATTATGAAAATCCACTTGCAACCAATGATATTTTGGGTAGGGTTGGAAGGAACAAGTTTCTAGGTGTTATTGGTGATAAGTGCATTATATTCTGCATTTAAAGCATCACATCATTAAGGATGTTGAAGGGTTTGTTTAACTGTGATGGGTTTAAGTGAAAGGGAGGATTGTTTTGAGATATGTAGATCAAGTATTTGGCGAGGCTTCAAATTTCTTGTTTTGGACCTAGTGATAATGACACGAGAGATTAATAAGGAAGTGTAATTGTAGTAGAATGCAGAGAGATGGCATGATGTAAAGGTGATGAGGTTTGATCTTTGGTTAGTGCTGAGTTATTAAGAGGGGTAAGAGTTTCAATAAGGGTATGAAAAGGTGATGTATTTGTTTATTGTGGGGAAATAAGATTAGGTAAGACTGATTTTTGTGGTTATGATTTAATGGTTGTTTGAATGATGGGTAGTGTTGGTAACGTATTAAGTGAGTGAGAATTAGAAAGAGAATTGGGGTTAAGGGTTGGAAGTGGGTCCTTAGGTGTACGTGGTTGTGTAGTACTTATTTGTGCGGATATGAAGGGAAATATTTATTCACAAAATATTACATGCCTTGATATGTGGGTGGAATTTGTTGATGGGTCATGACAGATTTATAAGTTATGCGGTATGGAGTAACCAAGGAAGATACATGATTTGGATGGTGTGTGAAGTTTTTTAGGAGCATAATGAAGTAAGTATGGGTAACACAAGCAACCAAAGGCCTTGAGTTTGTCATAGTTGGGTAGTTGGCGAAATAATTGTTCATAGGGAGATTTGAATTGAAGAACAGAAGTGGCCATAGGTTGATCAGGTATACTACTATTTGGAAGGCAGTAGTCCAATGTTTGATAGGCAAAGAAGCATGGTGAAGAAGAGGGAGTCCTATTTTGACAACATGGCGATGCTTTTGCTCAACTATACCAATAAGTTGAGGAGTGAAGGTTGGGCACTGCAGATGTTCAATTCCAAATTGGGAAAGTGTATGAGTTACGCCTTTATACTCACCTCCACCGTTAAAGTAAATGGTTTTAATTGGCATCTGGAAAAAAATGTTCCACTAGATTTTGAATTTGATAAACACATTTGTAACTTGGGACTTGGTTTTCAATGGATACATCCATGAATATTTGGTGTAATAATCAACAAAAATAATATAATATCTAAAAAATCAAAAAGAAAGAGACAGGGTTGGACCCACACATCTGTGTAAATAACTTCCAGAGAAGAGGAACAAGAAATGGTGTTTATTCTAAAAGGAAGTCGATGACTTTTATTACTTAATCAAGAGTCACAATAAACTGCATTAGATGTAGAAAATGAAAAACTAATCGAAAATTTGCAAAAAATATTGTTTGATGGGTGACCAAGTTTGTGGTGCCATAAGACTCTATTGTCAATCATGGATGTGTGAAGAGAAGTAAGTTGTTGTTGAGTTAAGGAAAGAGATTGCCATTCATAAACACCAGCTTTATTCTAGTAGCGGAACAAGGATACTTCGTATTTAGATCCTTGACAAGAAAAAAATGAGGAAAAAATTCAAAGGAGGTGTTGTTAGTTTTATAAAATTTAGAAAATGATAATATATTTTATGAAATGTGTGGTGAGCATAGAACATTATTTAATTGAAAGGAATTGTGAGAGGAAGAGAGCTGTGTATAACTTGTATGAGTGATTGGTATCGCATTACCATCTCTAACAAGTATGTCATCAGCTCCATCGTATTCCAAATGAATAGAGAGATTGCTTAGAGCTGAAGTTATAGGATGAGTGCATCCCAAATCCACCAACCATGGCTTTTATTTGTTGTTGACATCACTACTAGTGGCATTAGCTTGGGGCCAAATTGAGATAGCTGATGGCTTGGAATAAGAATAACAATTTTTTGCTATATGGCCAATTTTGTCACAAGGTTGATAGATGGGGAGAAGGGAAGAGTGATTATTTGAGTACCAAATAGAGGATGTTGTGTGTATGTTTTTTAGTGTGAGGTTAGGTCTAGTGTTTGATGCTGGATAATTGGTAGTTGAGGTGTATGAGGGTGTTTGATGTTAAGGTTAGGGTCCTCTTTTTGTAGTGTTATTCCATTGTTATGGTCGGGATTAGGTTGAGCATTGTGTAAATTAGGCAGTGCTGGGTGATATGACTCTCTTTCCTTCTTCTAGTTTAATAAAGGTTTCATGATTAGGAAGTTTGTCGTGAAACTCTTGAAATGTCATTAGTGTTTCTTTTGCTCATATAGCTACATCTTTGTAATCATTGATCAGGCCATTTAATATATGTGTAACAATTTCTACGTCAATTAATGGATGACCAATCAATGTTAAGTCATCGAGATAGACTTAATTAATTGTATATAATATATGAAATGAAGACACCTTCTTGAGAGGTTTCCATTAGGTTGACAATAAGGTGAACATTATACTATTTGAGCAACTTGTAAATAGGACCTCAAGTTTTTTCCATGCTTCAGATGAAGTCTTTAAGCATGAGATAAGTGGAGCAATGTTTTAGCTAAAGATGCTTGAATGGCTCAGAGTATAAGACAATCTTGGCACAACCATATTTTTCTGTGTTGATTAGTTGCTAAAGCTGTATCTCCTTCCGATGAGTCGGTTTCAAGGGACAAGAAAGAGAGCCATCTATGTAGCCCATTAAATCATAACCAAATAGCATATTGGAGAATTGAGACCTCTATAAAGCATAGTTACCACCATGAGACAACTTGAATGGAATTTGAGTGGCTGTGTTGATGGTGGCCTGTTATGAGAATGATTGTTGTTAGTGGAGGAGATCACAATTGGGGTTTCAGGTGTGGAGGATTCTGATGCAATGAGGAATAAAAAGAAAAGAGAAAAAAAAAGAGTGTCTAAGAGGTAATGCTCCTATGGCAAGAGGGGCTCTAATATTATGTAAAGAGTATAAGATTAAAGAGTAATAATAATTTTTTAATGAATTGACGATTGATTTACAAAAGGAGTAGGTTATATACAAGTTTACAAACTGAAATAAATTGAGATATTCCTATAATATAAATAACAAAATAGATAGTGGTGATGACTGAGGAAAGGAAGAATTAATCTCTTTCTAATGACTGAGTAAAGGAAGACTTAATCTCTTTCCATGTTGAAGAAATCATCCATACCTAAAGAATCGCTCTAACATTAAGTTCACCCTAACTAAATTATATTCGAAGGACATTGTTGAGTATAGTAGAAGAGTGCGACAACAGGCCAAGCGATATCCCCCAGTTTTTTGATATTACTATTACTTTTATGTATATTCGTTGGATCCCTCAGGATATATGTCCACGCAAAATGCTTCTGTCACATTCGTATAAATAGAATCAACTTTAATATATATTTTCTCATGACATATGAAAGTTTGAAAGTTAAGAGTGATCCTTCTGAAAAATAAGGAAAACATAATCTGGTAATGTTAGATTGGTAAACATTAAAACAGCTTGTAGATTCTCGATATAGATGAAATGCTAATAATTTTTTGTTTGCAATTCTTCATTAAGGTATATGATAAATGTAAAGGTAAAATGTCAAACTAGAAAAGGATCTATAGTGCAGATTTAGCAGGAGACTAGACTCTAAGGTCAAAATTTGATATCATTGAAAGGTTGATGAGAGTCCTGAAAGATGTAGTTTCGCAAATATCCTGTTCTGCCTCAATTGCTTTAGATTGTATCTGTCAATTGCTTAATACAAAGAAACTGCATTAATAATTATCAATTTTCTAGAAAAACGGAAACAGAGAAATTAAACACAAAACGAACAAATCAATAACCAAGATTGGGTAATGTAGATTGATGTATCTTACCTAGATCTGCAGGGCCCTCACTCAACTTAATCAACATTCACTTGTGATACAATAGTTTTACCCAAGGCTTTACTAAGCCGACACACTCAACCCTTGACGCTATTCCCATGTACTCACACTTCGTCAAAGTACATCACTCCCAATAGCACGACCATCTCGTTGAGAATTAAAACAACTAAATTGATTGAATCAAATGTAACATAAACAAAGAAAACACTTGAGACAAAATCACTCCCCTAAATATGCAACTTCATCAATCGAAAGTGTGGAAAGTTGTAGAATAACATCTTTTGTGAACCTTGTAGTTAATTTGCAAATACCCTCACACACAACAGCCAAGAAACATTAATAAATCATGTAATTGATCACCAAAGAGACCCACAGATAGCAACCATAAAAGCCATCATGAGAACACATAATTAATCACCAAAGAATACCAAAAATATAGTTGCTCAAATCAATAGATGAATTGCATGTTTTTCATAAACAAAACCTTGTAAGCAATCATTGAAAGCTCACACGCACAACAACCCCACCAATCTTCATTCAAATATATAGTTGATTTCATAAGTGCCTCCAACACATGACTACTAAAATCATCATATCCCATACAACATGGACTGCCAAAATCATAATAAATCACGAAACCATATCAACAAAAATGCGGCCACACAAATCATCAATTGGATATATGTTTCATCACTGAAACATCACAAAATGCAATTGCACACTTGACAAAAAATAACCGTCGATTTTCCCTCACAAAAATGATAATATCAAATGTCCAAAAAGTCACGCATATGTAGCCTTGGATAACTCCAATTCCATAAAATTTGCTTCTAAAGATAACTACCATCACTGAAATACAGGTACTAAAGATAACTCCAAAGATCACCAAAAAAATTTCACATTATCTTTTATAAGTCATGGTGATTTTGTCCTAAGGAATAAATCCTATCTTCTATAGGATTTTATCCTTCATAGGATTTTATGCTATCTTATCTTTAAGAATCCCACACAAGGTAAATTTCTTATCACAATGAAATTTCAATTATATTGAACTATGTCCAATTACAAATAATGCCCAAAATTAATTAATAAGATATCTCAATAAATATCTTAACAATCTCCCGTTTTTTGGCATTATTTGTCACATATAAGAACTCCTCCTTAAGAAGATAATTGGACAATCCCCCTTAATCAAACATCGAGTTCCAATTAACATAAAGTCCATATAAACAATTGTTAAGTTCACATAAACGGATAATATCCAAAGAAACAGTAATCTTAACAATTATCCAATCATTCAAATTTCTCCTGTTTGAGACAAAAAGATGTCAAAAAGAAGAATACCTTCAACATGATCAATCTCAGTGAATAGGAGGTATCAAAATCATTAGTAGGTGTAGAAGAAGAATAATAATCACATAGTGAAACAGTAAAAGGCCAAGATGATAACTTACCACCAGTCAAAACACTAGTCAACATATCATTACTCACATCAAAGTCATCTGCATACGACTAATTAAATTCATTAATCCCAAAAATGTATTCAACGAATCATAATCAAACTCAATCAATCTCCCCCTTACATAAATCATGTGAAAAGTATAAAGCTGTATCATCCAACACTCCTTTATCCAAATTGCAGTAAAATTCTCGCATCAACTCAACATCAAAAAATTATAGCAATAAAGTAGCATGTAACAAATTTGTCTCTGTCAACAAAGCATCCAAATTAAATTGTTTATACATAGCAAAATGTATAGGGTGATCAAGAACAAACTCAGTTGAAGTAAGAGTATCCCATCGTTATGACTTGCCAAGGAAATGAGATTACCGATGATGAACAATATGAAAAGCCAAACAAGCAAAGGACAAAGGATGTAATGGATAATCCATCTCACCACAAAGGTAGTTCACCTTATCAACTATCATTTCTAGGCTTTGGTTCATAATCTCTAGTGCTTTATTAATCATACTACAGTGAGAAATAAATCCCAATATTGAGAAGACAATCAAATCATTCCCACAATTTCGTACTAATGTCATACAAGTGAACAAAGATCTTCATAAAGCATTCTCTACATATCGCATTTTATGAGCAAATTTCCAGTGAAAGCTTATTGCCCAAACTCATACAGCTCGCGATATAAGAAGAAACCAAGATAAAATTTGAAAAACCAAATCATAGAAAATTTGTATCTTCCTATAAGTCTCTAACTAAGTATCAACATTTTCTTGACATAATTCCATAAATAAAAATCCAAAAACAAAACTCTCAAATTATCAAGTAGAGCCTTATTTTTACATCAAATATAATATTCGACAAGTAAAAAAAAGACAAACACACGCTAATCACCTTAGAAAACCCATAAATTAAAAACTTAGAAAGCCTAGATGTTAACTCCTTCGAACCTCTTTTTTTTAATAAACAACATCAATATACTTTAAAAATGTAAAGCACATAACCCCTGTAACCCTTGAAGAAATTCAAACTTAGGCTTGTTCCTCGTAATATTAACTCTATCGTCAGATGTTTGGATGGTTTCACCCTCAGAAGCAACCAATTAGTCCTCTATCTGACTAGTTTCTTTTGTAGTGGCAACTAACAATAAATCTGGACAGTTTCTGATTTTATCTTCATTGCGTCTTTGTTCTAATTTATGAGGCTGATTTTGAAGGTTTTCGTCTACTATCTTATTAATCTTTTGATGCCACAGAGACATATTATCATATGCTGCTAAATTGCAAGAAATAACAGCTTGCAATATATAACAATTATCGTCAATCTTCTGCCACTTACCAAGCACTCTCCTTGTTTGTCCAACATCTTACATCCATCATTAGTAAACTTAACTAATAACCTATTATATCAAACTTAACTAATACGTAACAAGGTTTTTAAACCATCCACATGAAGCTCTTTTTTAAGTGAGGTAGTCTATCCATGCAAAAAGTTCCTCTATCAATCACCCTTGCTTTTTGCTTTTTACCAAAAGTAACGTGACCATCCTTACAACTTTAATAATTCATTAAGTAACTTTTTTCACCTGTCATATGATGTGAACACTCACTATCAAAATACTATTATGATTTGTTCTTTCCAACCAAAATCTCCTTTGGTGACTTCTCCTGTTGAAAATTCTTCCAAGAACGTTTGAACTTTCTATTTTGAGCATTATAGGATAGCATTTGCAGCAGCTTGTAGCAATTTGGCCTTATGTGACCCTGTAGAAACAAACTTTCTGCTTCTTTTTGGTATTTGTACTTGCTTACTTGATCTTTCTTCTTTGACAAATCTAAATTCACCATTTTGTTTACTATTCAACTTAGAACATTCAACTTTAGAACCAATACTTTGAAAGTCTCCTTTTTTAACCAATTTTTAGCAATTGATCTAATTTTTGGGTACCACCATTCAACATTCTTATTCCTTTTTTGGATATTAACCAACTCTAGCTTTGTTTCATCAAGTTCATATGTTGTTGACAATAACTTCATCTTTAGATCATGAATGATGTCCTACATGGCTAAATTTTCCCTCTTTAGCTTTTCATTTAGGTCAGACTTTTACACACACTTGGCACGCATTATTTCGTAGACCTTGCAGATATTTTCCTTTTTTAATTTTAAGTAGCTATCATCACTGTCATAAGCTGAATTTGAGTTTAGACCTGAAACATCTTTAATTTCATTGTCAGTTTCTTAACTGGTTGCTACTAAGGAAGCAACTAAACTTTTACTGTTTACAACAACCAAGGTAGCATGATTACTCACAATTTCTTCTTCACTGTCGTACTCACTTTTAGATTGTTTTCACTCTAAGTGTTGATGTAAGACTTCCCTTTTCTCTTCTTAAGGGTATTAGCACATTCTGCTTGCACATATCCAAAACCTTGACATTCATGACATTGAATTTTCTTTACTTTCCTTGCACTTCTTTGAGTTTTTGTCTGTTGTTTGAAATTGTTGTTTGATAAACTCCTAACATTTTGTTTGAACTCAGGTCTATCTTTCTTTACTTTCTTTAGCCATTTATTGCAATTTCTTTTTAGCGAAACATATCATTATTTTCATTAAATTCGTCTCCTAAATCATTCATGGATTACTTCTGCTTACAAAGCCAACCCTTTGCTCTTCTCATACTTATTTCTCAAAAAGTTCATCCCAAAGTTTGTGAGAATCTCAATTACCTTATCCAAAGATAACTTATTAATGTCATAGGCTTCTTCAATGACTACAACTTTTGGTATGAATCTAAGAGGCAATGATCTTAATGTTTTCTTAACAAATTTCATATTTAAATACTTCTTCCCAAGTTGAAGTGTTTGATTGGCAATATCATGCAGTCGCTCATGAAATTCTCCAATAGTTTCACTTTGCTCCATCTTAAGCTTTCAAATCTAATGACCAACATTTAAAGTTTTGAAGCTATCATTACTTTTGACACTCATTAATTGTCTGTAATTTATGCCACGCTTCTTTTACTAATTCACAGGCTGATATCAAGCTGACGCCTCCTTCATCTACATCATTGAAGATTGCATTTATTTCTAGAGAGTTATCATTCGCTCCCTCTTCTTTAGCCCTTGTCCATTCAGATGGATCTTCAAATACCGCCTAACCTTTTTCATCAATCATCTGGGATGTGTCCAGCCATTCAAAATTGAATTCCATGCTTTGGTTCCTTATGCTTGAATAAATACTCTCATCCTTGATTTCTAAGTAGGGTAATTGGAACCATCTAATAACGGTGGCCTAGTGATTGATACCCCTTCTCTTGTAACCATAATTGTGAAACAACGATCTGTACCAACTAGACGTACCAAGTTCTGATTAGGTGAACTAGACTCTAATACCATTTGAGAGTCCCAAAGATGTACTTTTGCAAATATCCTGTTTTGCCTCAGTTGCTTTGAACTGTATATGTAGGTTGCTTAACACAAAGTAACTGTGTTAATAACTGTAAGAGAACACAAACAAAAAAATTAAACAAAAAACGAACAAATCAACAACCAAGATTTGGTAACGCAATTCAGCACACCTTGCTTATGTCTTCGGGGGCCCACACCCACTTTAATCAACTTTCAATTATGATATAATAGTTTTATCTAAGGCTTTCCTGAGCCGACACACTCATCTCTGAACACTATTTCGACTTAATCACACCCCGTGAAAGTATGTCACTCTCAATAGCACGACCATCTCGTGCTAACCATAATAAAGGATTTTCTCAACAATGACTGATAATAAGATGAGAAAAACAACTAAATTGATTGAATCAAAGGTAACATAAACAAAGAAAACACTTAAGAAAAAAAACACTCCTCTAAATACGTAACTTCATTAATTGAAATTATGGGAAGTTGTAGAATAACATCTGTTGTGAACCTTGTAATCAATCTGCAAATACCCTCTTACACAGTAGCCAAGAAATATCAATAAATCATGTAATTGATCGTTAAAGAAACCTAAGAATAGCAGCCATAAAACCATCATAAGAATATATAATGAATCACCGAAGAATACCAAAAACACATCATCTCAAGTCAATAGATGGTTTTCATAAACAAAACCTTGTAATCAATCATCGAAAGCCCACACGCACAGCAACCCCATCAATCTTCAATCAAATATATAATTGATCTTACAAGTACCTCTAACACATGGCTGCTAAAATCATTGTATCTCATGCAACATAGACTGCCAAAATCATAATAAATCACTGAAGCATATCAACAAAAACACAGCCACACAAATCATCAATTGGATATATGTTTCATAACGAAAATATCACAACATATAGTTGCACAGTTGACACAAAATAACTATCATTTTTCCCACACAAAACAATAATATCAACTGTCCAAAAAGTCACGCATACTTAGAGAAACGCAGTTGTCATAGATAACTCCATTCCTACAATATCTACTTCCAAAGATAACTACGATCACCGAAATGTAGCTACCAAAGATAACTCCAAAAATCACCCAAAAAAGCTCCACATTATCTTCTATAAGACATGAGCCTTGTTTGGCAATAAGCAGATTGTATTAGTTGTTAACTGATTCTATTAGCGATTAGCTAATAGCCGATTAATATAGCTGATTTGACTAACGAATAATATCAACGAATTATTTAATGACATTTGATAAAATTAGTTACTTAAGATTAGTTGTTTATGTGTAAAATGATTTATGAGGGTATGATTTAAAAGAAAAGATATATAAAGACATGAGTATTAGTTGTTTATATCTTAGTATTTCTTTGAATATTCTTATAAGATTTTAGAAAAAGCAAAAGAAGTTAACACTATCACTTTCTCCAATAACTTCCATCGAGCCTTAAGAATATCGAAAGTCCTCTTAATACAACTTCTCAATGATGAATGGATTCGATCAAAAACTTCTCGAGATCATCTTAAATTGGCAAGGTCAATTGAAGAATTCGAAAGATCACTAAAATGCCACTAAAAATAAGCATGATAATGAGTTTGCTCAGATCACACTAGGAGTTTTTTCTCAAATACTACACCAACGAGCTTAATATGAAATTGGGTCTATAAAAATTATATCGATTTATTTTCTAATTTAAGAAATATAAATTTTTTTTTGATATAAAAAGGACCTAAATATCGGGTCTACACAAAAGTAATTAATGTAATATAATTAGAGATAAAAATTTAAAAGTATTTAATATTTGAAAATTTTAATTGAATATTAAATATTTTAAAATTATAATTTAATGGCCAAAATTTTAAATTTTATATACATTAAGCAAATTTTTAGCTCTATCTCTTTGAGTAATTTGTTATAACATTTGGATATAATAATCTTTTAGTCCCTTAATTTTTCAGTTGTTGGAAGAAAACGCTCCTCATAGTAGCATTATCAAAATTAGCGAATTGAGTTCAATTTGTCAACTCAATCAACTGATTACCAAACATAATTATCAGCGGATTGAAATAGTCAAACAGTTAAAACCTTTCGATCTGTCAAAAAATAGCTTACAAGTCATTTACTGAATAAGGTGATTTTTGTCACAAATAAATCCTATCTTTTCTGTGATTTTATCCTTCATACTATCTTCTCTTCAAGAATAAGAGGCAAGATAAATTTCTTATCATAATGAAATTTCAAATATGTTCAACTATGTTCAATTACAAATAATGCCCAAAATTAATTAATAAGATATCTCAACAAATAATTTAATAGTTGCCATTCAGAACATTGATTTCACGTCACAGAATAGGCACGTAATGCTAACAACATCACTGATGTGATGAGGATGGTGTTAGATATTAAGTCATCGCTGATCGAAGCATTGCTTTGCTTGTTCGTATCAACAGGCATTTGAAGGTCTCTTATCACACTTAAATCAGGCCCAAGTTGTTAAATAATGACAAGAACATAACCTCCTATAGAGTTGGTAAGACAAAATATTATCTAACATGCCTGATAGGTTTAGTAATATAATGTGATAAGGATTGGAACTGTTTCCTATATGATAATTGCATCTCTAGCCTCCATCATTTATAGATGGAAGGCAACTGATATCCTTCGGAGCTGTAATTAAACACATCAGTCGCAATTCTTCCTCAAAGCCCCAAGTCAGTCTTTTATAAGTAAAATGTGATTTCCTTCAAATAAACTTCTTTTGAGAAAAGAGGAAGAGCATAAAACAATTAAAAACATGAAGACCCTAAGTATTGACAATTATTTTTCGGTGTTCAAAGAAATATAAAATAAAATACTTCTTCTTTGATTAGATGCCTATCGCCCTTGTTGAACCGGAACCCATTTGGCTTACAGCGACGAGACAGTTCTGTTTACTTCGGGTTCGGGACGTTGATGATTCGTATGGCACAGACTAAATCTTCAAACGAAAAGGATTTGAAGTTGCTCTGTTCCTCTCCATTGAATTGACTAGTCAACCAGAAAAATGCTTATAACGTGCAAGGATCAAGTATCAAAATTTTCTGTAGTTTTTTTAAGATAAAAGATATAATTTGTTATACTTTATTTTTAAAATAATTATACAAACTTTATTAGATGCCTAATTTATCATTTTTATAAATGGTTAACAAAATATCTTTTTTAAATTTTATTAAATAATAAAAAATATGTGAAATTATAGGAGCTACTTCTGACCCTATCGATTTCCACACAAAAAATTTGAGAATATTCCAACAAATTGGCCTCGGACCAAAGAGCACGACTTTTGCATGAGTATAAACTTCAGCTGTACAAGTAATCATGTAATGATTAAATCTCAGAAAGGACCCGTACCAGATAAATGTATAGATCCCTGTTTCTGTCTGTATATCCCAAAAACCGTCTTCCTTGGACGTCGCTAACTTAGAATGATAGAGGCACTTCGAAAATCTTGAAAAACCCATTTACACCGAATCCATGCCACTGCCAAAAATTTGTTAATGGTTATTGACGCAAGATGGTACTGGGAGATCTTCCAGTATTACCGTCCAACACAATCTCGAACAAATCAGCTTCCGACTCCTCGTCAAAGTCAACCCCTTTGTTGTTACTACCATTACTAAAGTGGCTACCTTTTGTTGCACTCCTGTTCATCCATTGAGAGTCAATTCTTCCCATTGAAAACAACTCTTTGCTGTCGTCGTACCCCAAGGCAGGTGAATTCGCAAGAGGACCGATAAAGCAAGGATTTGGAGTCCGTTGAGTATTTGCCGGGGCATAACTGAAGACACTTTGGCCAAAATTTACAAGAACCGTTATGTCACTGTTGGCCGCAATTGTTGGGTAAAGAGGAGACCCGAATTCCTCTGTTTTGCAATGAATTACATGCACAAGCTCCGAGTCCACTGTGAAAAAGACTTTCTTTAGCCTGGGATCATATCCACAACCAATCACCTTTTCGGCCTTTGCCCATTCTGCTTTCTCAGTTTCAACTGCGAGTTTTGTGCCTGAAAGACAATGAATCAGTTGGAGATAACTCTTTGCGTGTACTTAACTATTGCATCAAACCACCAAATCTTAGTGCTATAAACAAGGTGCCACTAAGTTAATGAAAACCATGTCATATATTGTGTCAACAGCTCCTGAACTTAAAGACCAATTACAAATCTTGGTCATGGAGCTCTTTCGTTAAAGTTTCTCTAGTAATCTTATGCGAGAGTCCATTACTTAGTGGGTTGCCATCAACTTCAGTGCAGAGATGCAAATACGAAACTAGGGGTTAGAATTTGCCTCTAAAGTTACCAAATCAGTAACTGGTTTGTAAGTTCAAAAGGTTCCACTACCAACAAGCGCATACAGGAAAGTTACTAAACGGTAATTCTTTGAATAAAAAAAAAGATCTTGCCGGTTCTGATAACAGATAAGAGATGATGGATAAAACAGAGTGATACAGAATACGTTACCGTCAAGAAACACAGAACCGTTTGAATTGAATCCGATTGATCCCAAATAGCTTCCCGGAAGTTTCAAAGGGAGAGAGCCTCCAGTGGTGAGCCCCAAAGACATCACAACTATTTTTTCTTTGGTGTCATCAGGATAACCTATCTTGGTTTCCTCAATCTTGCTAATTTTATGACTCTTATTGGCATGCAGTAGAGAGTCAGAAGAATTCCCTTTCGCATTAGAATTTTCTTGAATAAGTTTAGTCTTTTCACCTTCCTTAGCCTTGGCAACAGTCTCCTGATCATCTCCATGAAAGTACACAATTGTTATCTCAAAATATGCCTCCTGTGGAAAAGCTGAACTGCCCAACGAAGGTCCTGGTAAAGGCAAAGCAGTTCTAATCACAGAAGCTGCAGACATGAAAGGACTGTTTATGTTGACCTTTCTTATCCCAGAATTTAGCCTGATCTTTTGCAGTAAATCAGCTGACCCTTGAGACACTTCCCAAGAAATTTCTGGTTCCGCTTCTCTAACATAATCACCAACCGCACATAAGCCTAAAAGCGATGACCTTGACGACGGAGACGACATGAAAGCAGTGAAAGCAAACCGAGACCATCCATTCTCAACGGCGTCTGTAATAAGCGTAGGATGATCAGCCCAACTAAAAAAAGGCCTGGTTGACACCGCTCGTCTAAATGCATAATAATTCCCTCTTCTTTTGCTGTCAAATTCAACAACTTGATGATGATACGGACTATTTCCTTGATGAAGCTTTCCAATCCCATCTCGCAAGCTTTCAGCTCTAGTTCTTGTCTTATCAGAAACATCTTTACGTTGTTTAAGCCAATAAAATCGCCAAATTACCATGATAAGCAAGATTGCAGCAAATACAACCGACCCTGCCACCACCAAAATTAGAAGCATGTCTTCTGTTCCCTCAAATAAAGTTCAAATCTTTTCTGCAATTCTCTCGACAAATTTGTTGGGATCAAACAGGAACTTTTTTAGCAGAACCTTTCTTACAGAAAGCGAAAATCAAAGTTGGAGAAATAGAAGGGCAGAACGAGACATCATGAAGGCGAAGACTAGACTGGTTCAAGAAAGGCAGGAGGGTGGCGTAGGCAAAGAGTGAAAGACAGGAGAGAAGTTGCGGCAATTAAAAGTTCATTAAGAACGTTTTCCTTTTCTTTTCCTCTTTTTTTCTTTTAGTCAATTACGTATTTTATTAAATTAACCGACATATTCTCCTACATTAAAAATCTCCTTCGTTATTTAATTTTCAAGAAGAAGAATCAGAGATAAGATACGGTAAATAAAAAAAAAAAAGGTCATGCTTTTGGTGTTTGACGTATGCCCTTCTAGAAAGGCACAGGTCCCCATTACCAAATCTTAAATTCTGCTTTCATGTCTTAACATTTATGGGACTTTGGGAATCAACAAGGGGATGATGAATCATTTTGAAGCAGCTGCAAGACCCAAAAAGTTGAACACCGGAACGTTGGATTTTTTTCTTAAAGTAGTTTTGGGCAGTTAATTGTTTAATTAGCAGTTAACCTTATGTTGTTAACTCTGCTTTGCTTTTGGGGAAAGCCAACTCAGTGGTAATGATGCTATCAAGTGGACGTGTCACCCCCAGGGTGAAGAAACTGTTACAAAAGGTATAGTTACGGTATTTAAAGTTTATTTGTCTGGTTAAGGGTAAGGCATATAAAAACTTTGTCTTGATAGACGACGGGTCCTCCATTTTCGGCGTTTTCCCACCGCAAGATCCACCTGGCGGCGAGTGAAAAGGACAAGGAACTATGACTTGCTAATACGCTATGTTATACGAAAGGATATGTATTGTAGCGTCGTATTAGTCCAAGTATCGGTGTCAATAAAGCTAACGTTAGAAGCGTGACTGACCCCGGACCCTGAGAGCCCACCAAGGTTGAACACTTGAACGGAGGTCAATGCCATTCATTAATAATGATTTCTGTTTGGCGTTAGCTGATATATCATAATTCGGTAATTTGATGTGGGAATGCATTCATTACAGCGAACAGACAAAGTTAAGGAAAGAACAGAGACAAAATTTGGGAGCAATGTAAGAGACAAAAACTCTTCTATGTTTTTGGTTGGATCGAACGCAAACTTTTTCCATTGTCCATCAAAATGTTATCTGATCCGAGTTAAAAGCTCATCTAGTTTCTGGGAAAGATAGGGACCCCCATCCCACCACTAGGCCCTTGAACACGTTATGGCCTGCTAATTGGATGGGCTTCTAAAAAAAGGGTGACACCAACTTAACTACAAATAGGCCCATTGCTTCATCCTCGTCAGTTTTTAGTTTTTTCACAGAGAGGAGTTGCCGGAAAGAAATGATTGGTTGATAGAGTTTGCTTAAGGGGATGACTCGGTATTGGATAATTTTATATTGATCCATGTTGAGACCACATACACATATTGGTTGATGGAGTTTGGTGAAGGGGACGACTCGGTGTTGGATAATTTTATATTAATCTATATTGGGACCACATATATATATTAGTTGATGGAGTTCGCTTAAGGGACGACTCGGTGTTGGATAATTTTATATTGATCCATATTAGGACCACATATATATAAATATATATATATATGTATGTATATATATATACATACATACACACACATACATACATATATATATATATACATACATATACATACATACATATATAAGACTCGGTGTTGTATATATTAATGTGTTTTATCATTCATAAGCCATAAATTAATTGATCTAATTAAATTTTAAGTAAGCTGAAGAGTATGTTTGTCATGGAATTAATGTGTAGATACTATTGGGTAATTTCTATTTCTACAAAAAGCATAAATAGAAATTATAACAGTTGTTTTTCCGATTGCTTAACTGCCAAATGTAAGAAATTACATATAAAGGGTAATGGTCCCTAATCCTTTCATGAAGACATTTGTCTCTACATCCTCTCAAGAGAGAAATTAAAAAAAAGCACTAAGAAAGTGAATAGGATTGGAAGACGAACCCAATAAACAATATTTTGTTGTATTGAATCACTACCAACAATAAAGTCGGGTACGCATCTCTCTTTCAATCTCTTAATAATACGATATGATACACGATTCTATGATTAAGATTTACTACAAGAAACTTGTAGTTTAGCGATGGACAATACCGACAGAATATTCTATCGGTATTCAGGTTACCGACGGAATATACCGACAGTCTGAAAACGTCATTGATTCGGCCGTAGCTAACTTTATCGACAGAAATTAAGCTAGCGTCGCTAAAGTTAGCGACGGAAGGAGACTTACCGTCGGTAATATTTACTGACAGTAAGATGACATTCCGTCCGTAAATTCGGGACCGGACATTTCTTTCCGTCTGTAAAGTTACCGACGGGTATCGACGGTCCGTCGGTAAATTGTGTTCAAGTTTACCGACGATAAGAATTTCCATTGGTATATAAAAAAGCGTTATATCGACAGAATTCCTTGTGTTCGTCGGTAATGGTTTTCATTAATTTTTTTTACATTTATATTTTCATTATATTTAATGATAAAACGTTACAT
>JAOSBN010000006.1:4529869-4540420 GCA_027563595.1 Erythroxylum suave | reverse complement strand
ATTAAAATACAACAAAGAAATGAGATGAGAATATAACTGTTAATTGTAAATACTTACAAGTCTTTGTGCATGCTCATAGAGAGTAATAGATTCTCCCGTGTGTACGGGAAGACTCTCTCCCTCCGCTCCTCCACGTCTGTTGGCCGCATTACGTTATAAAATTGACATCGCCGTAGGTGATGTCCAATATGTCAGCCAACGACTCCAAATTTCTTCAGAAATAAATGGCGGTCGTACAGCCGCCCTACGTATTACACCGACAAAGTCGCGATAACGTGTACGCGCTCTGGACTCCCATACTCTATGTATTGATAGAATCCAATTGCGAATCCCAAAAAAGTTCTTTCTGTAACAAAAGGAAATATATTTGATAAATACTGTGATGTCAAAAATTAATATTAAAAAAAGAAATAATTAAATTTATCGTACCTCAAACTCATGATAGTAAAAATCCTTTGTGGGCTGAGAGATATTCTTCCAACAATAGCCCTCAGGATCAATCTTCTCCTTAAATTTTGCTGTCATGTTTCTCGAACATGGTCCAGATGGAACAAACCTATAATATAATAACAAATAAATTTATATCATTTTTAAAATTGTAACCTATTATATATAATAGTAAATATACTATGACTTACATATTATGATTAACTATGATGTATTTTCTTCCATCTGGTCCCTCAACTCCAGGCTGACAGCCGTCTCCTTCATCCGTAATATTTACCCCTGATATCTCTGTCGATGTAGGGGGAATAAATGATGACAGATTGGCAGATGGTGTAGCCTCATGTGCCAGTGTAGTAGATGGAGGGGGTGCAGGTGAGTCATCAGTAAGCGTTGAAGCACCAAATCCTTCACCTGTACAATATACACCTCCGAATCGTGGTCTAAAGAAGGGAGGTCTAATAGTATCTTGTCTTCTCTTTGGTGCCATTTTTCAACCTGAAATTGAAATTTGATTGAAGTTTATAGAAATAATACATATTCATTTCAATAATTTATACAATTAAAATTTAATAAATCATACAAAAATTTAATTTAATAATAATAACATTATTAGTAAGTCGATTATAAAGACGCCCATTTACCGACGGAATGGAGTGTTCCGTCGGTAAAGTAGGGTTCCGCATAATCACACGACGACGACGTGCCGACAGTTACCAGTGGAACAGTCCATTCCGTAGGTAAATGGGCGCGATAAACAGGCGGGAATAACTTAAGTACCAATGGTAATCCGATTCCATCAGTAAAACATATCTTCTGGAAGAATCTCCACAGCTGACTCGACAGTTTACCGACAAAATGAAGCTCTCTATCAGTGAAATGGTCACCAATGCACTGACGGAATGTCTACTTCCGTCGGTAAACTAGTTGGTTATGTTCATATTTTCCGACGGTTGGCTTGTATCCGTCGATAATACAGTTTTCGTCTTTCAGAGTTTCTAATTCACTGACGGTAATCCTTCTTCCGTCGGTAAATATACCGACCGTAGCTGTTCCGTCGATTGTTTCCCGTAGCCAAAAAATTGCGCAAATATTTCGCGCATTTTTACCGACGGTAATTTGCCTATCGTCACTATATTTCGTTGCAAATATTACGTGAAATTTTTCTCTCCATCTGTACCGACGGATGTCTCTTTCCGTCGCCAAATCGTCTGTTTTACCGACAGAAATGCTATGTCCGTCAATGAATAGCGTCAGAATTTATTCCGTCGGGAAAATTCCGACGATATTCTTCAATTTTCTTGTAGTGATTCTTAAGATTTAATATAGATATATCATTCATAAGCCATAAATTAAGTGATCTAATTAATTTTTAAGTAGGTTTAAGAGTATGTTTATCATGCAATTAATGTGTAGATACTATTGTGTAATTTCTATTTCTACGAGGAGCATAAATTGAAATTATAACAGTTGTTTTTCCAATTGCTTAATTGCCAAATAGTAGAAATTGCATATATAGGGTAACTGTTGGACCCCGTTTTCAAAGCCCAACGTTCGGAGTCATACTTAAGCACATTATCTTGTAGGGTCCTTTTGATGAAACCTCATTAGCCAACTTAGGCTCATCTCCATTTAATCCTAAATATGTCAGAGAATAGCATTGGTGGGTCCACAATTTTGCGCCCCCCCCCCCCCCCCTCCCTTTAAGGCTTTAAGTTTAAGTGATCTTCCCTTTTTACCCTTAATAAATGCTAAAAGTCCACTTTATCCTTCCTTTAATGCTTATTGGTCTCTAAACTTAAGTGACATGCCAAAAATACCCTTAATGAGATCTTACTACCTTAACACTTTAATTCAATTAACATATATCATAAAATTTTACTAACATTAACATAATAATGACTCCAATAATAAAAATTTTATAATGATCTCATAATTTATTTAAATTTTGCTTAATAACTCCATTCATTCTAAGGCAAAAGTTCAAATTCCATTCTTATTCCATAACATATCATGCTTAATTTAATGAAAAAAATTTGGGGGCCAACAGTAACGATCCCCAATCCTTTCATGAAGACCTTTGTCTCTATATCCTCTCAAAAGAGAAATTAAAAAAACACTAAGAAAGTGAATAGGATTGGAAGATGAACCTGATGAACATCATTCTACTGTATTGAATTACTACCAATGATAGAGTCAGGTACGCATCTCTCTTTCAATCTCTTAATAATACAATATGATACATGATTCTATAATTAAGATTCTTAAGATTTAATCCTATCAATTGATACCAGAGCGAGTTGGTATCATATCTACTATTAGAAATATTATACGAAAAAATCATGAATTTTGTGCAGTTTAATTATTTGGATTTTTTGCCCTAATTTTGTTTTATGTTTTTTGTTTGCTTGTGGAGTCCGAAATTATTTTCCATGATTGTACGGGTTGACCTTTTGCAAAATTGATTTAGGACTTTTTATTTATATATGTTTATGCATGTCAGGGTGCATTCAATTTGAGGTTTCATGGAGTATATTTTCTAGGAAATTTGATTAGGGTATTTGGCTATTAAGTTATTTGTGGCTAATTTCACTCAATTAAGGTCGAATTAATTGATAAAAAATTGGAGCTTTTGTATTTTAAAGATTGAGCATAATAATCTTGATAGTTTTATCGAATTATTTGATGGATTAACTGAAGTTTAAAGAAATTTTTTTTATGCATCGATCTTTTTCTCGACATTTAATTAAATCAAGCACATTCATTCTTAAAGGAGTCGGTCTTTTAATTTTGATTAACTTACGTGTGACATCTATTATTTATATTGCTTGTCTAAACATTCTATTAAGTAAAATTTACACAAGATGTTACCAAAGTGACCTCTCTTGTGTAGATAAAGAATGATTAGTTGTATGTGTTTGTTTAATTCATGTGAATATTAACCAATCCAAAGAAGGGTTTATATTTGGCCAAATTTCATACACACTTGTGATGGTAAACATGAGATAATTATCAAGTTAACCTAATGTGAATAATAAATCAATCCAAAGATAGATTTATTATTTGACATAACTTATTGTCAATGTTTGATCATTACAACAAGAGTACCACTTACAATTAATATCACTATCCAAAGATTTCGTATTAATATTATGCTTCGTATCTTGAGATGCCATAGAATCAATCAATTTAAAGACTATTTATTTGGTTATTTGATGTGAGCATGTTTGTTTGTTTATTTTATTTTGTTTTGTTCTCTATTCAGCTTTAATGTCCACTTCTTCTATATCTGCAAACATAAGCAATGTTCCAATATTAAATGAAACTAACTTTAAAGCCTAGAAAGAGAACATATTAATTGTTCTTGGCTGCATGGACATAGAATTAGCATTGAGAATGCCGAAACCAAATGACCTTACTGAATAAAGTACTCTTGAGGAAATAGCGTACTTTGAGAAATGGGACCATTCGAACAGGCTAAGTCTTATGATCATAAAACGTGGGATTCCAGAGACTTTCAGAGGTGTAATAATGGATGACAATATCAATGCCAGTAAGTTCATTGAGGAAATTCATAATCATTTTATTAAAAAAGATAAAGTTGAAACAAGCACGCTCTTAGCGACCTTGATTTCAATGAAGTATAAGGGCAAAGGTAATGTCAGGAAGTACATTATGGAGATGTCTCATCTTGCTTCAAAACTTAAGGCAGTAAAACTCGACTTATCAGATGATTTGCTCATACATTTAATTCTGATATCTCTGCCTGCACAATTCAGTCAATTTAAGGTTAGTTATAACTACCAAAAGGAGATATGGACTCTCAATGAGCTCATTTCATTTTGTGTGCAAGAAGAAGAGAGATTGAAGTAAGACAGGATTGAAAGTGCTTATTTGGCTAGCACCTTTAAGGGTAAGGGCAAAAAGAATGATAGGAGAAAAGAAGTTGTTGTTCCTAAGGGTCCGGAGAAAAAAAAAACAGAAAACTGAAAATGGTTGTTTCTTTGTGGCAAGCCTGGACATAAAAAGAAGGATTGTGCTAAATTTGCTAATTGGTGAGCAAAGAAAGGTACATTTCCTGTTTTGGTCCGTTCCGAGATCAATTTAGTTTCAGTATCAAGCAACACTTGGTGAGTAGATTATGGTGTTATTACTCACATTTGTGTTTCTATACGGGTTGCTTAAGCTATTGAGAGCCAACTAATGTTGAAAGACGCATTTGGTGGGTAATGGCAAGTCGGTGGAAGTGAAGGCAATAAGACACTTTAGATAATTATTAAAAACCGAGTGTTATTTAGATTTGGTAAACACTTTTTTTGTACCATCTTTTAGATGAAATTTGGTTTTAATTTCTGTTTTGGACAAATATGGATATTCTTGTTCATTTGGAAATTCTCAATTTAGTTTATCTCTAAATTCCAACATTATTGGTACCGGTGTACTTAATGTTTTCGATAGTCTATATTTGTTGGAAACTATTTCATGTTATAGTGAAACCTTGCATTGGAATTGCATGGTACGAAGCGCAAGTTAGATAAGGATAATTCAAGCTCATTATGGCACAAACTCCTAGGTCACATCTTTAAATCTAAAGTTGAGCGTCTTGTATATGATGGGATTTTAGACTCTCTTGATTTTTCAAACTTTGATGTCTGTGTTCAGTGTATCAAGGGGAAACAAACTAAAACAAAGAAAATAGGTGTCAATCGGACTACAAATGTTTTAGAATTAATACATACAGATATTTATGGTCCATTTCCTATAGCTTCTTAGAATAGTCAACAATACTTTATAACATTTATAGACAACTATTCCAAATATGGTTACCTATTTCTTATACATGAAAAATCGCAGTCTTTAATCATGTTCAAAACATTTAAGGTCGAAGTTAAGTTGCAACTCAACAAATAGATAAAGAGCGTCAGATTTGACCGTGGTGATGAATACTATGGCAGATATGATGGCTCAGTTGAACAACGTCTGGGATCATTTGCTAAATACTTAGAGAAATGTGGAATCGTCCCATAATATACCATGCTAAGATCACCTAGCATGAATGGTGTATCTGAGAGACGAAACAGGACACATAAGGACATAGTAAGAAGTATGATTAGTCAATCTACATTACCAAAGTCACTCTTGGGTGAAGCTCTAAAGACAACAACTTATATCTTAAATCGGGTGCCAATAAAAGCGGCTACAAAAACATCGTATGAGCTTTAGGTTGGGCGAAGGCCTAGTCTAAAGCACTTACGTGTTTGGGGATGCCCTGCTAAAGCAAGGCCTTATAAGCCTCATGAAAGGAAATTGGACTCCAAAACTATTAGCAACTACTTTATTGGCTATGCAGAACGATCACGGGGCTACAAGTTTTATGATCCCACTAGTAAGTCAATTTTTGAGATGGGAACTGCAATATCATAGGAGGATGTTGAGTTTGGGGGGAGAAATCAAGTCAGGAACATTGTCTTTGAGGAGGAAGAGCAAGAAATCTCAATTCCTAATACTACATTTGTCAATGTGTAGGTTTATATATCTGTCATTAATCAAGAAGTAAATTCAGATTCTCGACAAGCCTATGTTATTCAACCTCTCATTCAAGATGAGGTAATTATTCCTGAGGAGCAAACTCAGCAACCTTAAGAATCTGTGTCATTAAGGCGATCCACGAGAGAAAGAAAATTTGCAATTTCAGACGATTATATCGTATATCTCCAAGAATAGGAAGTAGAAAATGGAATGTCGGAAGATAATCCAATCAACTTCCGTCAAGCCATGCAAAGTTCCAACTCTCATAAATGGATTGAAGCCATGAATGAAGAGTATAAGTCTATGCAAGACAATAAAGTTTGGGAACTTGTCCCATTACTAGATGGTGTAAAACCTGTAGGTTGTAAATGGATATTTAAAATCAAAAAGGATTTAAATGGTAATGTGGAAAGGTATAAGGCACATCTTGTGGCCAAGGGCTTTACTCAAAAGGAAAAAATCAACTTCAAAGAGACTCTCTCCGGTTTCTATAAAAGACTCTTTTAGGACAATTATGGCACTTGTTGCGCATTTTGATCTTGAGTTGCATCAAATGAATGTTAAAACAACGCTTTTTAATGGTGAAATTGACGAAACAATTTATATGGCGTAACCAGAAAACTTTGTGTCGAGAGACCCAAAGAATATGGTTTGCAAATTGACTAAATCTATCTATGGACTCAAGCAGGCATCTCATCAGCGGTACTTCAAATTGCATCAAGTTATTGTTTCATATGGTTTTGAAACGAATATTGTTGATGATTGTGTGTATCACAAGTTTAGTGGAAGTAAACATATTTTTCTGGTTTTATATGTCGACGACATATTGCTTGCCACAAATGACATAGGCATGTTGCATGAAACCAAAAGATTTCTATCGAATAACTTTGAAATGAAAGATCTTAGTAATGCTTCCTTTGTATTAGGAATTGAGATACATTGAGATCGTTCTTGAGGAATATTGCGATTGTCACAAAGGAATTATATTAAGAAAGTTCTCAATAGATTTGGCATGCAAAATTGCAAACCAGGTGAAACCTCGGTCGCTAAAGGAGATAAGTTTAGTCTCAGTCAATTCCCGAAGAACAGCCTTGAAATTAAAGAAATGAAAAAGATTCCTTATGCCTCTACTAGGGAGTCTAATGTATGCTCAAGTATGTACAAGTCCGGATATTGCATTTATAGTTGGCATGTTGGGCAAGTATTTAAGTAACCTCGACATAGATCATTGGAAGGCAGCTCAGCGAGTTATGAGATATTTACAGAGAACAAAGGGTTATATGCTCATATATAAGAGATAGGATAAGTTAGAGATCAATGGGTATTCTGATTTCGATTTTGTTGGATGCCAAGATAATAAGAGATCCACTTCAGGCTATGTTTACTTATTAGCTGGTAGAGCAATTTTGTGGAAGTCTGCAAAGAAGATGCTCGATGCTTCATCCACCAAGGCTACAGAGTTTGTAGTATGTTATAAGGCATCTAATCATGGAATATCGCCACGAAATTTTGTCACTGGGCTACGAATTTTGGAGGTTATTGAAAGACCGCTCAAATTATATTTTGACAACAAGTTAGCGGTTCTATATTCCAACAACAACAGAAGCTCGACGAAATCAAAACATATAGAAATCAAGTTTCTCGTTGTGAAAGAAAGAGTGCAGAGTGGATAGATTTTCATAGAGCACATTGGAACAAACTCCATGATAGTAGATCCACTTACAAAAGTACTACCACCCAAAGTCTTTCATGAGCACACTGCTCATATAGATATTGCTCTATTTGAGGAGATTTCGCTTTAGTAGGAGTTTGTATTGATGCTTTATGTTAAACTTAGGTTTTATATATATATTTGGATTTATTTATGCAGAAATGAAGTATTCAATTTATTACACTCTGATAAGTATTTTGAAATATTGATCTCAATAAAGTAAAATAGGACCAATTGGAAATAGACATGTGTAGATCACATTACATGTAATTTCCATGCTACGCATCTATGATTGATCTATGTTATTTGGCTATGTTGGTCTATGTGATCATTGATGAGTCTAGTTACAATTGATGTAACAAAGACCGCTTTGATCCTATATCAATATAGCTAATGGACGAGATTGTTTGAATACCCTTCAAGACGTGCTAACGAATTTTAGGAGCTTACTAAAGTTAAAAACACATTTATCAAGATACGTATATGGTCCAATGGGAGATTGTTGGATAATTTTATATTGATCCATGTTGGGACCACAATATCATTCATAAGCCATAAATTAAGTGATTTAATTAATTTTTAAGTAGGCTTAAGGGTATGTTTGTCGTGGAACTAATGTATAGATACCATTGTGTTGTTTGTTGTGGAATTAATGTGTAGATACCATTGTGTAATTTCTATTTGTATGAGGGCCAGAGATAGAAATTATAGCAGTTGTTTTTGCAACTGCTTAACTGCCAAATGGAAGAAATTGCATATATATGGTAATGATCTCTAATCCTTTCACGAAGACCTTTGCCTCTACTTCCTCTCAAGATAGACATTAAAAAAGCACTAAGAAAGTGAATAGGATTGGAAGACGAACCGATAAACATCATTCCACTCATTGAATTATTACCAACAATGGAGTCAGGTACGCATTTCTCTTTTAATCTCTTAATAATTCGATATAAGACACGATTATATAATTAAGATTCTTAGGATTCAATCCTATCACTCGGGACTAATCAAAGAACGTTGGAATTGGTCAAAAAATAAGTAATAGTTCGTGTGTTTGGAGTAATAAGTTAGTTTTCCTAAAATTAAAGGTAAAGTAAGAGTTATGAAACATGACATGATGATAAGATTTATTCTAATATAAGTTGTTTATTTTTAGTTAGAATGGATAACCTCCTATTCAAATAGAAAGTGTTTTTTGAACTCGATTCGATAATATGGTTTATCCGAACAAACAAATGCAATGTTTTATTGAACTTTACAAGTAGAATTCAGTTAGTTTATTTATTACTTTCAATTTTGAAATAAATGGATTTAATTTCATTGTCTAAATCTATTATTTTGAGAAGTAGAATTTAATCATATGAATTAATTAATTAAATATCCTTATTTTAAATAATAAATAACAAATAATAAAGACGAGCTGGAGCTTAGTACAGTCGTTGCAGCCCAAACCCATTCATGTGATTATCAGCAAATCCAAGCACATGGTATGGTGGGGTTAAATATCCCACTCTACCACAAAAATCTGAAACACAACACCTGATCCTAACTCCGCTTATCTTTCTCCACCAACTTCCGCCTGGCTCGTCGAAGAATTACAAAACGTCTCGCCTTTCCATCGCAGCGCTACGGAACATGTCAAGCAACATCAGGAGCTCGGGAGACAGAAAGACCCTGAAAGGAAACGAAGACAGCGAGGTCCTTGCGGGTTGGGATTGAGAATGGGAAGTTGAAGATATGGATTAGTGCTTTGGAGTAATTGGTTATTCACGGTGTCTCGTTTCTACTGGGGTTTTAACGGCGTTGTTGACGTAGAGGACAGGAGGAGGGCCAGTGGGTAGTGCGTACTTATGACAAACATCTTGGGCTCAATCTACGTAACGGTTGAAAAGTACCGATCTCTTTAACCATTATCTGACGCATTTTAAGTTTTTAACATACCTGCTGCCGACAGAATCGCCAAGTTGACCAATTAGGATAGGAACAAATCTATTCAGCATGATTGCAAACATCCCCCTCTTGCCTCTGAGTAAAACTTCACAAAAGTCCAAAACTTTGGTTGCGGGAAGAAAATCATAGTTTTTCAAGCTTTATTTTGATTCATTGTTTATTAATGAAATCACTGAAATATTATTATATCGTTTTATAATATAATGAAATAAAATGAGATCAAATAGGAAGATTTTATATCATATCACATTTAATTCTAAATTATAAAAATAAAAAATCTTTAATTTAAGAAGTTTACGACGTAATGTAAAATAGAAAATAACTTTGTACTATATTACATTATAAATTTTTTATTTAAATAACATTTTACTGTATTACATTATGAACCATTTCATTACTCTCAAACAATAATTTTTTAATAGTACATTCCATTTCATATAATTCATTCTATTTCATTATAAATCATTCTATTATATTTCAGTTCGTTAAAAACTTTACATCCAACCCAAATATATCCTAGGTGTATTGTAGGTGGTTTGATATTATGATGCATGTTGCAATTGCGCTGTCCTAACAAAAATAAAAACAAAAATAATAACAATTATTATAAATCTCGCATACATAGCCTTATTTTTAAATATAAAATTGTTTCCAAATTACCTATAAAAAGAAGGAGAAAGAAAGAAGAGAGACCATAAAAAATAAAAATACTTAGTAAATAAAATATGAAATAAATCATAAACTAAATAATGCGATGATGATAATGATAATAATAATAATAATAATAAGTAGAAAACAAAGCTTAGGCTAAATTTTTTAAGAAACAAGCTAATTATAAGAAAAAAAATGTTAAAAGATGAAATATCCTTTGTCAGTATTCTGCTTCGTCAACGAACTATGCGGTGAGTTATATCTGT
>JAOSBN010000006.1:4516424-4529769 GCA_027563595.1 Erythroxylum suave | reverse complement strand
AAAAAAATGTTAAAAGATGAAATATCCTTTGTCAGTATTCTGCTTCGTCAACGAACTATGCGGTGAGTTATATCTGTAAACATATTTACTTAAACCCAAAGGCAACCACTTGATCAACTGTTAGTCTCCATTCTTTGATGTCCCGTCTATTCTAGTCCTTTAAATATGCCCATTACATGACAACGCCGACCTTATAGATTAAGTAATTAATATGGAGCTTCAAACTCTGACATTGTGGAGACAAAATCAACGGGTGGGTGCTCATCTTCTGCTATTTAGTATTTACTGCTTAAGATAATCCCTAATTACAATTTCAACTCAGAAGCTCTCACAAAATTAACTTATCGCTTTAATTGGGTTAATTAAATGTTAATTACTACAAATATAATAATTTATTTTATTATTTGTTTACTTATTTCTTAAATTTTAATAATTTGAAGATAATTACGTAACGTTCACATTTGAGAGGATGTTTTTATATGCATAAACTGAAATCATCATGCTACGTACGTGAATTTATTATTTGATATGCATATGATATGTTAAACACACTTAGAATATTCTTATACAGCTCTAACGTTGTATTATGATTAATATTTTTGATAATTATTAAAAAAGCCTAATGTCTAAATTATAATTTCTCATTGAACTCAAGTCCTACCCTGTAATTAATGGTGCAAATGAAATGTTGTTACAGTGGAAGTAAGGACAAACGAAGCTGTTTAAATCAGCCCTTAGCTTTTGATATTGTCAATTGTGACGGTTAAGCAATTTTCCTTTAGCTTTGCGGTCTAACATATAAGTTAAGGTGTCCGCAAAGTTTCAAATATGGAAACTATATTTAATACTCTAATCAAATGAAGTGAGAGTTTTTAACAAGCAAAAGTTATCTTCCAGTTAATCGGAGATTATAGTTGATTAAAATCAATAGGTTTAGATAAAATCGGGAATGAAAAAAATAAAATGAATCTTAAACAATTATGAACTTTTATTGTTATGGGTTAGAATAAAAAATTTGGAATAAGAGATAACAATATTATAAATCAAGGCATCGATTCTTATCATATTATCATCGTCAAAATTATATATTACGATCTTTTATATTCATTTTTTAATAATTATTTTATTTTATTTCATTGATACTTTTATTCTTATCATAAAAAGCATTCATAATTATTCTAAAATTAAAGAATTTTGATTAATTATTTATAAAATATAAAATATTTTAATTAATTATGTACAAAATACCATATATAATAACTAAACATGAGTGAAACATTTATTATCAATATTTTTAGTATTTAATACACAATATTAACATAACTATTAACTTTGTTTAATCTTATACATGATTAATAATTTCATTCTCACTTTTCATTATTATTTCTAATTTTTATTTTGAAACCTAAAGGTGTTAGATTTTAAACAAAAAATAATAACGACATGTTATTAACTTTTTAAAATCATATTCACGGTTGACCTAAACTTTGCCCACTGAAAATTTGAGTGAAATCTAAACCCTAACTCATTTGGTTTATAAATTTGCAATCTCATAATCTCTTTATTAACTCAAATGATCTCCTTTTGTATTTATTATTTTTAAGACTAAGTTACTAAAATTTCATCGGAAACTATATTAAGAAAACAATGACACATAAGATCATTACATAAGAATAATTTTGTAATAAATATAAATATTAATTATAGAATTATATTATTGTTATTGTGGAAATAACCTTATGTGATTCACAAAAATGAATGTTGCAAGGAAACTTGTATCCCATACAACTAAGTATTCGAACTTCGTCGTAATACCTAAGTCGAACAGGAATTATTATAAATCTGAAAAGTAGCATGGCAACATGTCCCATAAATTTACGCTCTGAAATTCACGACGGTAACTCCTAATGTCATTTTCTTATAATTGCTATGACCTAAGACTTAAGAGGCTCGCAAGAAGAAAAAGGAGAATCTTCTAACCTCTGGCTACGACGGTACGACCGCAACCTTGAATCCTTATTGCGTTAAGAGAAAGTCACGTTCGTACACTAAAACTGCCAATTCATTGATGAATCCATCCACCACCGACCCTCCTCTCATATAATATTATTTTTACCAATTTAGCCTTCAACCTAAACACTCTTTTCTCCTTCTCTGATCTCTCGCTTACACTTGTCCACAACCTAGAACCATCA
This sequence comes from Erythroxylum suave, assembly GCA_027563595.1. Lineage (NCBI taxonomy): Eukaryota > Viridiplantae > Streptophyta > Magnoliopsida > Malpighiales > Erythroxylaceae > Erythroxylum > Erythroxylum suave. The sequence goes on along the minus strand of JAOSBN010000006.1, from coordinate 4,527,574 downwards.
TTACCATATCAAACGAACCAAATGTCAAGTTTCTGTTTTGTCTTAATTTATGATTGACAAACAAAAGGAAAGAGAAAGAGCTCTTGTAATCTGTAGAACCACGTAGGTGTGAGTATAACTCAAGTGTTTGCGTGCTGGAGGCGTAAGCATCCACGTCGGCACTCACCTCCCCACGACAAGCTACGTCGGCATCTTCTGTTCTTTTAATCTTTCCTAGACTCCGGTACCAGATTTTACTTCGGAGATCAAAAGCTTGTAACGTTCATAACAAGTCATGAATTGCATGACATCATATAAATATCATAATTTAACTGTTTAATATGATTATCCTCCTCCAATTTCTTTTCCCAATAAATTCCATAATTGTAAAAATATTATGGATTTTTATTTCAAAACAGTTGATGTTTTTTATTTTAAAATTTACTAGTTGGGAAGGTGTAAGATGATGGAATGTGTCGGCCAAATTTGGATTTATCTTATAGAGAAGATCAACGTGGCGGCCTTGCCGAGACGACAGACTAGCAGCCAAGTAGGAAACTATGCTTCCTTCCTTCCAAATGCGTGGTTATTTCTTATGTGTTTTAACTTTGTTACTCCTCCTCCTATATATACTCCTATCTCCTATATATAGGAGGAGTAGCTTATTAAGCAGCCGTTTTAGTTTTCTAGGGTTGGGAGAAAAACAGAATCTTTCTGGGTTCAAGGTACCAAAACTGAACTCAAAGCTTTTCATAGTATATGGTTTGTTAAGGGGAGAAAAAAGGAAAGAAAAGCATGGAAGGTGAGTGTTGTTCAAGTTCAACTTCATCGACGACAAGCACAGAGAAGCAAAAGCACAGACAAGAACAACGGCAACAAGAGAAGCCATACAGAGGAATAAGGATGAGGAAGTGGGGCAAGTGGGTAGCTGAGATTAGAGAGCCTAATAAAAGGTCAAGAATATGGCTTGGTTCCTACTCCACACCTATCGCCGCCGCTAGAGCCTACGATACCGCCGTTTTCTATCTCAGAGGACCATCTGCGAGGCTTAATTTCCCCGACTTGTTGTACCAAGAAGACGGGCTACGAGACATGTCGGCTGCTTCCATACGCAAGAAAGCCACCGAAGTTGGAGCTAAAGTCGACGCCTTGCAAACAACTCCCCATGCATCATCGGAAAGGAACACTAGTCGCATGGTTTCAGAGAAACCTGATTTAAACAAGTTTCCGGAAGACTCCGACGAAGACGACTAAAGAGATGATCTCCTGTAACTGTTTATAATCTTTATTTTTTGTCATCAAAAGCTCAATATGTTCTTATGATCTTTTCAGTTACATATCCACCTTTTTTGCCGGAGAAAATTTCTGGCATATAAAGGAAAGAGATATAACTACGTGTTGGGTGTGTTAAAAAAGGGATAGAATAACCACAAGGGTTTCTCTCTAATGAGAGTCTGTTTATGTTCGATAAGCAAGTAAATCTGATCGGTTGTAAAGAAGAGCCTAAGAGTTTCAATAGTACTTTTGATAGTTAATAATTGTTAGTTCAATCAGCCATGGATATCTATTCTCTCTATGTTCTTCACATGATCGTTGTTTAATATATACGTAAGAGCTTTATAAGAAAATAGGAAGATTTAAAAATAGCCAAAGTGGACGAGAGATTGGACAAAGGAACAGCGATGGCCTACCTTTCGTTTTCTTTTTGCGATACTTTCTCTCGTTCTACATGAAAGACTACATATTTTCAGTTGGAAAAACTGAAAACAAAGGAGATAAGGAGATAAGGCAAGAGTTGGGCACCAAGAAGTGGCCCTTGTGACGTGCCCGTGGACACCACAAAACACAAATATAAGTAAATGAAAGTGTGTGTGTGTGTGCGAGAGAGAGAGAGAGAGAGAGAGAGAGAGATCAGGTGGGGAGGTGAAGTGGTCCTCAATCAGGGAGGTTGTCACCGTCATGGGATGGTGGGAAGCTTACGAAAATTTGTTTGCTGGAAGTTGATGGGTGATGAAAGGTGGGCGGTGAATGGCTTTTCCTCCTTTTTTCTTATTAATTATTCTATATGTCACGTACAATATTAAAATTGAAAAGGGCTTCGTATTGATGTTGGCTAATTAATTAGTTTTATTCTCCAATAATACGCCAGGCTTTGCCCACGAGCCACTTAGATTCCTATTTCATCTTCTGTTTCTTAATCGTATTTGGACTACTTGGACGGTTAGTTCAAATTGCTTCTTTCACCAAAGACCACGTCTATGTTAAACAAGCAATTATTAACCACGTATATGTTAAACAAGCAATTATTATAAGTCTAAGATGTGGAAACTGGAAACAAGCTTGAGTTGTGTACCTCATGACATTAGTTCGGCGTTAATGGCCCATTCATATATTTATATCTCTTGAAACTGTTCCAGTTTTCAACAGTGGGGAGTCAAGGAAAGGGAAACCGAAGAGGACAACCTTAAATTTATAGTACACATACAATAGTAAGAATACCATCGAAAGCTCTAGTACGTGCCTGGCCTAGATGGAAAGGAATGGTACCTAAAGAATTGACGCTGATATTTTGAGCTTCTGCCGGCATGAGTGGATAATTACAATGGCCAGATCTTAAACTGCTTTGGTCACTTTTAATCAATTCTATGATTATGCGTGAGAGACTAAGACTATTTTCCGTTGGATAGTCCAAAATGTTCTGTTTTGTTTTCTTTTAAATGTATTCTTCACTGCCACAGCATTATTTTTATATGTTCTTGCTTTCACGCGTCTTCCGATCTCGTATACTAGATTTAAGATCAGAAAATTATCATCTTCCGTCTTCAAAATGGGATCCCCTGGAATTCATGGAAGCCTCCCATCTGCAATTCTATAGCCAGGTTGTGAACCTCTTACTCGGGAAGTTATGAATTTATTATGCTTATGGACCACAGAAACTAACACAGGTAGTGTGTGATCACCTACACAAGTTCATTTTAGAATATTGATGCACATGAGAAATCACACTCTCAAAGTCAGTTATATATGCCATACTGAATATATTCCTCAGTAAAATTATACTTCACATTGATTCTCCAAATCGTCAACGAGTTTACAGTTGTTAGTCTTATTTTCTAGATTCCAATTTATCGTTCGGAAAACTTTTTTTTTTCTGTTATAAATATATATATATATAAGGACTTGGTCAAATATTAGGCACGTGATGTTGAAACTTCAAATTTATTTACATAGTGCGGACTCCTTTCTAATCATTTTCATCAACATTTTATGTTAAGCATATACTGTTGAAACTTTGAATTCTTTTATATGTATAGTGTCAGCTCTTGTTTAATTATCCTTTTTAAGATTAAGATGACTTTGCACCTAGTAACACGAGCCTCAGTTATGCATCAATGATTGAATGTTAAAAGAAAGGAGTGAAGAAAATGTGAAAAATACTTGACATTTTATGACTTTAAACGGGTTTTTTGAAACCGAAACGATCCTATTTTCACGACAACCTTTACAAGAGTTGCTCATCGCCTCTCAAATAATGACTTTTTAAATAGTTTTTTAGACACGTGAATTACTGAATAGGTTAAAGAATTCGTATGTTCACGATTTTCTTAAGCAACCGTAAAAGACTATAATTATGTATATATAACATTTATATCAGATCTATCCATCATAGGCCTAATATAGTAGATATTTTATCTGGATTAAATTAAGTTTATTTAACTGTAAATTTATTAAAACTGTTAAAATCGTATTTAATTGTTGGCAATCCTTAAGGAAAATTTCCAACAGAGTTGAGTTGCATTTTTCGTCTTGTCATTTGAACCTATAACCTCTTATCAAAATAACCTTGCTTCCCCAGGCACACCATTCTTTATCTAACTATACAAAAATAGCGTATTAAATTCACATTATTACAGAAAGAGTCCAAAGAATGCCTGGTAATTAGGACCTCGTACGGGAGTGCTTTCTTTAGAAGAGAAGAGAATGCTGCTTGCAGTTCCTAACGTAAGAACGAGCCTTACTTGCGAAGAGGTTAACATGTGTTATGCATGTAATAATTATAATAGAAAGAAGACACCATAAGAATTAAAGGGGTTCTGTCAAGCATTGGGATGTGTGAGGGCTCTTAGTATTCACTGGCTTTTAGGAGTTAGAGCACCTATTACCTAAAGCTACTGGAAGTCTCAATAAGCATGTGGAAAATGTACGAGGAGACAGACTGGAAAAGTGGAAGTTAAAAGAGAGGAGCAAATGAATACCTCAGTTAATGAGACAACATTTGCCACGCTTCACTAGTTGGCTAAAGCACGCTGTTTCACACCAGAAATGAATATTACTGTCCATTTTTCGTGATGCGGAAGAGGCTTTTTCTTTTTTTTTGACGAACTTTTTTGGTCGGTGAGATCCCATTGTCGTGACCATCATAAATTATTGCGACAGTAATAAAGCAGCTGTTGCTTTTGGACGACAAATGTTGCTATGCATGGGAAGTTCATGTCAGTTACAAAGGGTATTGGGCTCAAGTGACATTAGCAAGACCGAAGCATTTCTAGCACTTAGTCGAATCATCACATTAACGAGTATTATATTAGGCCCAGAGATCGGTGGCATACATAATAAGAGCAAACCTAAGCTTTCTAAATCATTACCCCGTATAAATTTTGTTAAAACATGCACCCTAGTTCATAACTGTATTACATATCCATAATCGGACGTGAAAAGATTAAAAATAAAAGGAATGCGGAATACCTGATTTTGGTTCCATCTATAATTCTGAAGCAGGTTTCGGGCACCAAATGATCTTCAATCTCTTGGGACCTTTATGGAAACTTTTCATCGACACGTGGTCTAGTCCTTTCCTTAGTTTTCTCAACACTTAAGTTCTCTTAATAGGTCAAAGATTCCTTATACTTACAATTGATATAAGTAACTGCACGAGACATTAACCTCTATATATAGCTTCTATATCGGGTTTTCTCATCATAAGGTCGATATGGACCAAGTCTATACTAAAGGGATCCATTTTTTACCCAGACTTGACTCATTATTAAGTATATATATACTAAAAACGAATGATATGGACAGCCACGAAATTCCATGCCATCGTCCATTTCATCAATGGTTTGGATTCTTCCCTGTTGTCACGCCAGGGGCTTAAATAGTCACAACCATGACTCATGCCATTTATTTGTTGCTTGGCTTATCTTCCTTCTTCCATCTTATTAAGTGTATATATACTAAGGACGAATGGGATAGACGACCACAAAATTCTATCCCACCGTCCATTTCATCAACAACCTAGATTCTTCCCTGATGTCGTGCATGTGACTTAAATTGTCACAGCCATGAATCTTCCTACATCCATCTTACCATCTACTAAGGACGAATGTACGACCACTGCCATTTATTTTACCGTCTATTTCATGAACAGTTAGATTGTTCTCTTATGATCACGACTATAACTTAAATAGTCACAGTCATGACTCATGTTTGTTCTTTTCTCTTCCTTATGCCTGATCTTTTCTTCCTAAACCATCTACAAAGGATGAATGTATGACCATGTTTTTTTGCATGTTTTAAACAAAAAGTTATAGTTTTGAAGTTCCAAAATTTTAATCCAACACCTTCTGAAAAATGATCATGTTTTTCTGTTTGTTATACTAAGATGGTTGAATAAAATATACAACATAATTTAAACAAGTAGTAATAATTCATTTTGAAGTTCCAAAATTTCAACCCAACTTACAAGTCAAACTCCACGTGTTGCTCTTAATATAACAAAACCAAAATTGCCTCACTGGTGTGACATGTTAAATCACTCTCGTGAAATGGAAACCGCAAAAACCCTAACTCTCAAGTTCTTCAGCTATAGGTTTATGATTGGGAAAAGGTAACATATACCTTTCTTTTTTTTTCTTAGTTTTATGCTCCATAAGAGATTCCTTTTTGTTGGCTTAGCTTGAAGTACAGTAGACATAAAGCAAACAAGAGTGATAAATTTGTTCACTTTTATGTGAATCCAAGTTGTCTGAGAACTCTATAATTCTGTTGGTTACAATTTGGGACCCATGACAAGTTGGGAATGCAAGTTCCATTGAAAACGCTTACAACTCATTAGACTAAAGCATTTACACTTGTTTTGGCCAACAATGAAAATCCCAATGACCCAGAGAACAAAAAACTAAGAGGAAAGCTTATGATATAATTGACGTTCAAACCTTTCAAGGAAGATGGTGAAAGGTTTAGTGGATTTTTAAATTGTAGTGACCACACACCAAGCGAGAGTAGAAGCGTGTCTAGTAATAATTAGAAATCTTAGACATAGAAGATTTTTGCTTTGGAAAAGCCACCTGATTTCAATTAGGAAATGGAGAATTTGATTCCTCGAATTTGGTGGACCAAGGTCATAGGCATGTTCTTTTGTAATATCATTAATGTTTTAGCCTCTTCATCAAACTCAGGAGTCTTAGTTCATAGCAGATGGAGTCATCTGCTATAATTACAGGAAAATTGGTGCCTTTGAAGCCATTCTTTACCTGTTCAAGAGTATCCTCATTGTCATTCAAAGAATTTTTTTGTTGAGTATTTCATATTCAATACCATATTAGGCACTTAATGTCTTACCTCAACAAAACAATGACCTAATGTGGATTCATAAATTTTAAAATATGTCTCACGAGTGTGACTTAACATGTCACACCTGTGAGGCATTTATTTTAATTCTCACGGTTGTGACTTAAAATGTCACGCTCGTGTGACATTTATTTTAATATGTTTTTTTTATAATCTCCTTTCTTTTATAACAAGTTTTATCGTAAATGAATTGTTATATCAAGTCACATCCTGTTAGACCTCACAGATGCGACATATATATATATTAAGTATCCTACGTCTCCTAATCTAACGGCCCCAGTTTATTCCCATCATCAAACGACCCTAGGTTATTCTATGGAGCCATCAAAATCTCGCTATATCGAAACTCTCAAAGGTTCAACCTTAAACATATTCAAAAACCCCTTTCTTTCTCTCCCTTGTGACAGTTTCTGCTTACCTCTTCTAAGGCTTTAAGCGAGGCTGGGTTAGCTAGAGGTTTTTTTGACTTATTACAAAACTAACTATACACCCAAGTTTGGTTTTGTTTCTCTTTGTAATATCCTAATATTCTTTTTTTTTCTTTTTCTTGTTGCGATGCAAGTATCTACGATCCACTAGATGATAAGCTTTCCACTAGAAGAGATTGCTCTCAGCTCCAGCAAGGAAGAAGAAATGCTCAATTTGTGAGTAACGTTCATTGTTATTTCCTAATACTCTACTTTCTCTATGAGTAAGGTTTCTCCTTCGTTGTTCACCTACTTTTCTATCTCATCTATTCCACAACGATCGAAGAAGCTACCTGATCCACTTCCTAAATTATCCTTTTTTCTTCACAACGGTAATGAAAATGAGATTATATCCTTTAAAGTTTCAGTCTTTAATTTATGTCGGGTTTCTCAGGAAATATTAGCCACATGTTAAATCTTTCTCAAAGTTTGGATCTTTCTTTCTTTGTTATTTCATGAGTGCTTATTGTTATATGTAACTATAGTTTTTCTCTGTACAAACCACACAACAAAAGGAGCATGAACAAGAATAGGAACAAGTACAAAGCAGCAAAAATTGAGATATAATTGTCGATTAATTTACTTCAGTCGTTGACTCTTCTTAATAGCTTCTGCTCTCATCGCCGATTTGTTTTTAATAAGAGATTCCTGAGATACCGAGCAAGAAAAAATGGAATCATTTTTTTCACCTCTTTTGTATATGATTATTTTCTGGTCTACCAAATAGACACGTTAAGCTTCATTAGAGCTAAATTAATATAATTGAATAAAGTTAAAACCAATCAAACCCTTTCCCTGTGTCCATTAGTTTTGAAGATTCCAACAAGTGATTTTTGCTTTGCTTGTGGTTTGAATTCCCTACATTGGGTATTAACACTCACTTCTAGGCTATCTACCAAAGTTCTGCAATTGAAATTGGATTGAATTGAGAACTCAAAAATGGCCTCTCTAAATGATAGAGATGGAGAAGAAGCACCTTTGGTCTCTTATGGTTTTCTTAAGAAAAAGAACCATACATATGATGTTCATATCCTAAGCTCTACGTTTTTGCTTTTGTTTCTTATTTATGGAGTAGCTCAAAATCTTGAGACCACTGTCAATACTATAAGTAGAGATCTTTTTTATGACTACTTGAAACAGAGTGGTTTTTTGATTGTTATAGTTGATCTTTAAGTATATATATATATACTAAGGAAGAATGGGATAGACGACTATGAAATTCCATCCCATCGTCCATTCATCAATGGTTGAATTGTTTCCTTTGGTTACACTTATGACCTAAATAGTCACAGCTGTGACTCATGCCATTATTCACTTCTTTAATAAAATACTAAGACTCTCGAATCTACCTTACGCACTTATAAAGCCCTTGCTCTTTCTTCCGTCTTTGTCTCCTTCTCAATCACTGAGAAAGAAGGTGGTGGTCAGTGGATAGTAGATAAGGCTTTGAAGGGAAAGCAAAAGCACACACCCGACAAATAAGTCTAGGAGAGAAAACCTATTGTTGGTCAAAAAATACATGTCAGTCACCACAACTCCACTTTTGATGTCGATTATAACTTTGACAATGGCTTCGAAGCTTTCAAGTTTTAGCTTCAACAAAAGATCTCCTTTTCCTTTCTTTGTTTTCCTTTTTTTCCTTCGGTTATGGATTTGATTTCACTAATCGAATCAAGTTGCTTTCCATCAATAATGAGGGAGAATGCAGCGAGGAGCAAGAATCATATAGCAAGGATTTTTTTACATTGAGGAATTTGGTCGAATGTTACAAGTCGTTTATTAGTTTTCATAATTTCAATATTATTTTATTTTATTTAGTAATGCTATGTAATGTGTAAGGGTTGGTGTTTAACACCGAGGAGGAAGGCATTGAAGTTGCAGGAGTTCGCTGTTCAAGGCCAAATTCGACCTTATGTTACTCAAATTTTGATGGTGATGCCAAGTACTTAAGAAATGCAGTGACTGTTTGATGTTAGAGTTTGATTTAATGGTATGCTCTTTCTTTTCTGATGCAGCATTGTGCCATTGTGTAGCCTTGGATGTTAAAGGACGATGTTATACATAAGGGTGAAATGAAGCACGATTTATTTAGCCAAGAATTCATATAGATGCTTTTGTTATTCTAAATTGTTAATGTTAACTAATAAAGCTTTTATTATACGTATAGAAGTAAGGAGATGCAATTCAGCGTGAGGCATACGGTTGTTTCTAAACTTTCCAAGTAAGCTGTGAAAGGCAATTGGATTTCTTTTCTACTTCATTATCGTTTATGAGTTACTTGACCTGGTAGAAATTTTGTTTTATTCCCTCCAATGCATGGAAAAAGGATAGTTGCTTCCCATCTTTTCTGAAGTTAAGTGTATCAAAAGAATAACTTTAAGTTTTCAAAGGTTTTTGGGAGATAAAAGATTTACGCTTTTAAGTAGGTGATGTGGGCGAGGGACTTGGAGTTTACTTGATGAAAAATGATTTTTCTATTTGGCTAAGTAACAATTAAGCTCTGTAAGATTCTATCGTTGATTTTTGTATTAAAGTGTCTAGTGGGTTAATCTAACATCAAAGTGTCTAGTGGCTGACTGTAGTTCATTTCTGGTTGCTGTTTGATCAATAGGTATAAAATTATCAAAGTAGGAGCAGGGGAGGGCCACATTGTGGTGGTTAATAATAAGGTTCAGTCCCCTGCATTTGGCTGGAATAAACATGGGCAATGGTTTAGTGAAGAATGGTTAGTCAAATTCCTTAGTGGTTGTTTAAGAGACAGCTTAAACGAATTTAAATTATTTCAATATATTGATGTGAATAAGATGTAGATTCGTGAATCTAAATAGTAATTTGTGTCGTTACTGAAGATATATCAGTCACTTCTTTCCTGTATTAGAACTCCTTTATTGCTTCGCTTTAACCTTCTGGACAAAAATTTTCACCAACATGTAGAAATTGAGTCTTTGTTGGTTCACTGTCATGTGTCTAATGTCAAGGCCACTGCTCGTAGTGTTGATTTTATTAAGTGGTTGACTTTTGTTGAAAGAGCTTCCATATTGTATGGTTTGTAAATTTGTTTGAGTTTTTCTTTACAATCTTCAACTAATTCCTTATGGATAGCAATTTACTCATGTTATTCCCTAACAACATTTCCAATGGCTAGCAATTTACTCCTGTTATTCCCTAACAACATTTCCAACTATTCTTCATTTTTATCTCTAGAATTGCGGGACTCCCACAGTATGGTTAGCTTGGACATGGAATAGATAATGACGTAAGTTGAAAAAAGATGTTTATTTTATTTGAAATTTTCTTACTGTCTTCCAATCTTTTGGTCTATTTGTTAATTATAATTTTAACTTTTGTTTGGTAACTAAATCTTTTTAAATTTTTAATCCTAAAGATAGCTCAGTAAGGCTTGCTTATGAAGTATAATCTCTCCCAAGGGTAATAGCTTCACTTTCTGGGGAAACCGTTATCAAAGTTGCATGTGGATCAAACCATATAGGTTATTAGCAATTTAAAGTCTGACTTTTGAAATGCTAGCTACTCTTCATTGACGCATTTACTAATTTCTTGTGGGCATCCAGTGGTTGTAAATTCTAGCGGTCATGTCTACACGTAAGTATTTCTTCGTTTCTCTAACCACAAATTTGACATCCTTCTTTATTCTACCCATGCTTTACTATGCACCAACATTTGATAATTGCTTGCAATTTTGCTTGTGTAAATGGGGTTTTGGTGATTAGGGAATGTTTGTCCTCACTGTTTGTAATTGGATCAGATGCAAAATATTGTGAAATTTAGGCATTGGTTAGGTTTTGACTGAATTTTTGAGAGTTTAAGTGTCTATGGTGGTGTCCGATTACTTATTGCCTCCTTGTGACATAAACTTAGACATAGAGAGCAGAAGAATTAGTGGTTACCTCGTTGTGTGGATGTTTTTCAGCTCCTGTGATGTTATTCAAAGCTTTGAATTGCAACAATTTTGGTTTCTTTTCTGTCGTTCTTCTTTCCTAAGTTCCTATTAATTCTACTATTTCTTTCTAAATTGGTGGAGAAAATTTTGAATTGTGCAACATATATTGGTAA
>JAOSBN010000006.1:4491519-4516324 GCA_027563595.1 Erythroxylum suave | reverse complement strand
CCTAAGTTCCTATTAATTCTACTATTTCTTTCTAAATTGGTGGAGAAAATTTTGAATTGTGCAACATATATTGGTAAATGGTTGAAATAAAAAATCTATGGGTTCCATTGTGGTTATTTTCACTTATTGTTTTTTGTTTGGGTGTTATATCATCAAATAGTTATACAATTCTCAAAACAATTAATGGAATGAAACGTTAAAAGTGTTATTTTCTTCCTGAGTTTCGTTGACCAGATATGGGATCTTGCTTCTGGAAGGTTGAAGTTGACACTAACAGGACACATTGAAAAAGTATGAGGTAGTTAATTCTTGTTCTCTTCTGTGTTACAATAATTGCATTTGACTAATCTTGTTTTTGAAGAATTAATTGGTAAGTATATTTCTCTTTGCAGGCCTTGCTGTCAACCAAAGGCATACATACATGTTTTTTGCTTGCAATGACAAACAGGTGAAATTTTGGGACCTTGAACAGAATAAGGTAAGATTGTTGACCTAGTAGAAGTACTTATATCTAGGTATGGTTCTGACCAGTTTGACATAATTTTTAGGCTATTCGGTCATATCATAGTCATCTAAGTGGTGTCTATTACTTGTCTCTTCACCCTACTATCGATCTTTTGCTTACAGGAGGTCGTGATTTTATTTGTCGAGTAAGGATTCTATTCACGTTATTGAGATAATTTTGACAACTGACTGTGCTAAGTCTGGAAGGAAACATGTAATATGGGAATATTTGTCAAATCTGGAATATTCATACCAAGATGCAAATTTTTGCTCTATTTGGACAAGTTAATACAGTTTGCTCTATTTTTACATGACCAACAGTAAGCACTCTTGTTCTCTATAGTGTGTTCTATTTTCTAATTTGATTATTTCGTTGCTATTGTAATCTCCAAGGAGATCTTTTGGCAGTCTATAGTGTTAGCTGATTTGTGACATGGAAATTATTATGATATAGTTGATCCTAGATGTAATAGTAATCTATTAGTCCTGTATCAAAAAAGGGCATATATATGATTTCTCTGTACTTGTCAATATAGGTTGTTTGATACCATTTTTCATATATTAATAGAAATCCATGCTTGTTGGTAATCCACATTTCTTGTGTATTTTTATTGAATCTATTGACATCTGTGCAGTCTTTCTAGAACTTACCTTATCAGTGGCATACTTTTACACTCTTTACAGGATCCACAAGTGGTCACTGGTGCTCATGATTCAACTATCAGGTTCCGAGACCTGAGACATAATGGTACCTTGGATCCTATTGCAAGAATTCTGAATTTACTGTTTGTGCTTTTTTTCTTAAATTATTTTGATTAAGAAATATTTTCCTTACATGTAATACTATGTTAATATTTACACATCATAAGAAATTTGTTTGTGCCATGACATTGCATCCTACAGTGTATGAAAAAATTTGTCATTTTTTTCTGTTTACATTTGCTCTTGTAACAATGTGAATCTTATACGTATTCATCTATTTGTTTTCTCAGGAATTGTTTTACATCTGCATCTGCTGATAATATTAAGAAGTTTAGTCTTCCCAAAGGAGATTTTTGCACAATATGTTGTAAATCGTTAAACACTGTTACTTAAAATTGTAGTTTATCATTCTTCTTACTTTTTAGGATAGTATATCCTTGTATTCTTTTCAAATTTGCATCTTCGGTGTGGACATGGGGCTTCTGTACTTGATATGTATCAAATAACTAATTTACAAGGTTCTTTGAAGTACACAAGTGATATGTTCCTTTGGGACAAAAGAGAATGTTGTAAATTCTGGTGTTACTGTCGATGCACTTGACATATTTTGCTATCTGTTCAGTAAACTCATGGATTGTATTAAAACAACTACCTTTATGAGCAATATCTATTATGAGTTTCCTTTATTGTATTGGTAATACATTCAGGAGACTAATACTAAATTGATTGTTCTGTTATCATATGTCATTATTGGTGTATACCTAGTGGGTCTTTTAACCTTATTCAAGATTGAACAACCCCTTTTATACCAATTCATCTTGTGACAGGGCTAGGATCATTAAAGTTAGTTGGGGGCCAGGATATATAAGAATTATAAAAATGTGCTGAAATTAGTGTGACTGTAGAACTAGGTAATGTCACAATGGAATTTAATAGTTATATTTTTATGATACTTTTATAGAACTCGTCGATAAATTTCAAGTTATGTCTTTGCATGTGATCAGAACTGTTTACTGATTATCTTTATTTCAGCTTTTGTAATCGGTTATATTACCATGTAATTTTGTTTCTGATTGACCGTTTTATTCTCTTTTTTTAGTAGGTCCCAACAAAAAACCGTAATCAATGTAATGGCTGTCAATGAGGATGGTGTGATGGCTATAGGAGGTACAAGATATTTTATTTGTATTCTTGATGTAATAACCAGACTTTTCTTTTTATTTTATTTAATTATGTTAAGTAGGCTTAATGTGTTAAATCCAAGGCCAAGTCCACAAATATTAGGGTTATGTGAGTATAAACGGAAGAGTAAGAGAGAGAGAGAGGGGAAGGAAAGAAAGAAAGAAAAAAAAAGCGACTGGATCGAGAAGGGGAAACACAGGGAAAAAGAGAGAGAGCACACGTCTGAGGGAAAGAGACAGAGAAAGGGAAGGAGGGGGGTTGGTGGCAAGCTCTTATTGGCCATTGAGAGTCAAAATTGAGAAAGAGGGAGTCAAAAATTGTGGACTGAAGAAGAAGGAGCTTGAAAGAGAGAGAGAGCCGTAGCTTGAGAGAGAGAGTCGTGAGCCTAAGGGAGAGAGGGAGCCGCGAGCTAAGCCGAGTGATCCGTGAGCCAAGTCAAAGTAGGGAGGAGGTTAAAAATTGACAGCGCCACATGTCACATTCCCAGGCGTCCGACCTGCTTCACTTCCATCTCAGTCGTTGATTGTGGTGATCAAGTGGGGTAGTTCTATAGTTATTTCATGAGCCTTCCTTCCACCAACCATTAGATCTATGCTCACTCAATCTTAGCTATCCATTTATTAAGGATACGTTTAGCTTAGAAATTTCAGTGTGCTTAACTTCAACAGACCAGGAAAGTGATTAACCGGTCTATTTATTTTATGTGTTTATTGTTAAATGCCATTAAATTATATTCTCTATTTTATTTATTTGATTTATAATGATATTTTCTTAAATTATATATATATATATATATTGGAGACTAGAGGAATAAAAATGGTATTAATAAAGGATTGGTAATTGGGTTCTTTAAGGCTGTGGGATCGAACCCTCATCATCAGGGGATATTTAAACTGGTGGCCGATCTCTTTAAGGTTGTAGAATCGGACCCTTGTCATCAGGGGATGTTTAAACTGGTGGCCGATCTCTTTGAGGCTATAGGATTGATCCCTTGTCATCTGGGGATGTTTATACTGATGGCCGGTCTCTTATGAGGCCGTAAAATTGGTTATCGTGCACTTTGTCTTCAGACATCGTGAGTGGTTTCGAAGCAGCAGGAAAGAACCTTAATATGGAATTGTGTGATAATTGAAATGAAGATGCTTGTGATTGTTTATATTTGTATTTATGAATTTTTGTTTTCCTGAAATTATAAACTTTCTTTTCGGGGATGAGTAAACATTTTCCTTTTTTTTTTTACACATGGTGATTGTGCTAGTACGTAAAGATATAACCTTTGTTTTATCGTGCACTTTTATAAGTAGGCTAGGTTATTACTTACTAAGCGTTAACTTACTCCCTTTCTCATCTTTTCCAGATAACGAGAGTTAGTAGCTAGGGCGTCCTCGGGACTTGAGTGCGCGATGGAATAAATTGTCAACGTTGTGTAGAACACTGATCCTTTTGTCAAATAGACTTTATTATTTTTGACTTTTGAGACTTTTAATAGTTGTTTGTTTTCAGTTTCTTTAAACCAGAACTAGTTTGTAATAAAGATTGTAGCCTTGCATGCTTGGCGTGCCTACCCTAGGTGTGTGGCGTTGTTACGTGACCCCTTCTGTTTCGGGGTGTGACAATTTACTAGTATCAGAGCTGTAGGTTTACATCTTAGGACGAACATCCGTGGTGAGGAAGTGTGGGGTAGAATTAAGATTAATTAGATAACGTTTTATTGTTGATCTTAGTTCTAATTTATTCTTTCAAACCTATAGCCCCAATCATGATTACCCCTCGGATAGCTAGGACTGCGGAATAGAAGGCGTAACTTCGTAGGTGGCAACATGAATTGGACGAGTATCGAAGGATACCGGGCGATCCCATAGATAGCCACATCATTAGGATCAATAAGAGGATTCAAACGCTTATATTTAGTGGAGACAGATTGATGCTAAGTAGTGCAATGCGAAGGTACGAAGCCCTCAAACACACCCTTCTTGACCCTAGATTGCAAGAACTCCTTACTACCATATGGGTTTCTAAGACCTGCCCCAGTTTAACACCTGATCGGAGTTATGCGACTTTGATTTCGGAATTCACAAAGGCATGCATATTAGATGAAGCTCGCCAAGCTACGATTCGGTCCCTCAACTTAAAGGAATGTTCTAGCACACCTAGATTTCCCTATGTGCGTAGTAGTGAATTAAGCTTTCTGAAGAGTTTATAAGGCATATTCTTGAGAGGAAGAAATGGCGAAATGCTGCTGACCTAGAAACAAGTTTTGTTCGCACCGATCCCGAGAAGGATTTCGACTAGATAGCATTGAGAAGTTAGAAATATTACTTATGTTAGCATGAGATTTTGAACTTGGCTAAAACAGTCGATATTTACTAGTTGCTTTATGTGATGTTGATATGGTTGTGATGAATAAAATTTGAGTATAGAATAAAAGTTGAAATTAGTGTGTTTCTTGAGTTTGTTTGATTAAGTATTTTATTAATCGTGAGTTATGTGCTTGATCTCGTCTCCAATAGGATAACATGCCTCCTAGGAAGAGAACTACCAGTAAAGCTGCTGACCCGATGACAGAAGAGACTTCGAATAGGCAAATTTTCGAGGGCAACTGTACCAGCAATGGTTCTCAGGGAGATACTGCCAACCTCAAGAGTAGCAGGCGATGTGGAGAATAGGACGAAGAAGTAGAACAAGTTAATCTCTTTAACTTGGCTCAAATGATGGCAAGCGTGGTGGAGAGGTAACAAAGGATGCAAGAGTACAGACTAACTCCAAGGAATGGTTTGACAGACTTCGTGAAACTAGTTAAGCCATTTGATGGTAGCTCTACCGATCTCATCGATGCTGAAATATGGATCAAGGAAGTGGAAAAGGCTTTTAGAGCCTAAGGGATCGCAGAAGAGCAGAAGGTGCCATTTGTTGCTTACTTACTGAAGGGAGATGCCAACGACTGGTGGCAGTCTGAGGAAGGTTTATCAGAGGAGTCTATCTCCTGGGCAAACTTCAAGGAAAAAATTGATAAGAAGTACTTTCCAAACAGTTTGTGCCAACAGATGCAACAGAAGTTTTTTTCTCTGCAGAAGGGAAACATGTTTGTATTGGAGTACGAAAGAGAACTGAACCGACTGATTAAGTTCGCTCCTGAAGCCTTTAGAAGTGATAAAAAGGCTAAAATCCAGCGTTTTCTGTATGGGTTAGACCCCCAGCTACAACACGAGGTTAGATCATTTGAGCTAACCAGGTTCTCGAATGTGGTTAACAAGGCAAAACTATTAGAGGAGGGGCACAGGAGGATTAAGGTTGATACTGGAGGGAGCATCAAGAAAAGAAGTTGGGAAGGGAATTCCCATTATGGAGGACAAGGTTCGGGAAGTAACAAAAAGCCGAATAATGGACAAGTTGGTTATAGGAGAGGAGTTTCATGTTGGTGGTGTGGAGGACCACATTCTATTAAAGATTGTCGGTGGGTGACAGGAGCTTGCATGAAGTGTGGCAAAATCGGGCACAGGGCGACTAATTGTTGGGAGAATGACCAACCAATGGGAGCATGTTTCAACTGCGGAGAAACTGGGCATAGGGCAGTAAATTGCACTGGGCCAAAAAGGAACAACTTCGAAAATCAAGCAGCTGGTTAGGCAAACCATAGTTAGGGAATAGGTTATAGGGACAAGGGCTGCAAATGGGGACAATCAGAAGCCTAAGGCGCAAGGAAGAGTGTATGCCCTCACTAGCAATGAAGCTCAGACATCCAACGCGGTGGTTACTGGTACAATTCTCATCAACTCTACTTATGCCCATGTTTTATTTGATTCTGGTGCCTTGCATTTCTTCGCATCCCCGTCTTTTCTTTTGAAACTTGGCACTGTCGTGGATCCTTTGAATGCCGAGCTATTAATCGATACGCCCACCGGAGATCAGCTAGTCACTAACAGCGTTTGTAAGGCTTGTAATGTGGTAATAGGAGGTAGAAAGTTATCTGCAAATTTGATCGTGTTGGACATGCATGACTTTGATGTGATCCTAGGAATGGATTGGTTGGCCGAGCACTTTGCTCATCTAGACTGTTATAGGAAGATTATTAATTTTCATATTTCTGGAGAGTTAGAATTTAGCTTTAAACGTAGTTCCGTAAAAACATCCCTCATGCTTGTGTCGGCCTTACAAGCAAGACGGTTGTTAAGGAAAGGGTACAAAGGGTACCTTGCTACGGTAATAGATACCAAAGGAGAGGAGACAAAGCTTGAAGAGATCGCGGTGGTTAAGGAGTTTTAGGATGTGTTTCTGAAAGATTTGCCTGGTCTTCCTCCTGACCGAGAAGTTGAGTTTTCTATTGACTTAGCACCTGGAACGACCTCGATTTTGAAAGCTCCATACCGAATGGCCCCAACCGAATTAAGAGAGTTGAAGGAACAACTGCAAGAGTTACTAGAGAAAGGTTTCATTAGATCAAGTGTGTCTCCATGGGGTGCTCCGGTATTATTCGTAAAAGGAGAAGGATGAAAGCATGCGACTCTGCACAAGGTAACCATTCAAAATAGGTATCCCTTGCCTCGCATAGACGATTTGTTCGACTAATTGAAAGGAGCTCAGATCTTTTCTAAGATTGACCTTCGATCAAGGTACCATCAGTTAAAGATCAAGGCAGAG
Source organism: Erythroxylum suave (assembly GCA_027563595.1). Taxonomy (NCBI): domain Eukaryota; kingdom Viridiplantae; phylum Streptophyta; class Magnoliopsida; order Malpighiales; family Erythroxylaceae; genus Erythroxylum; species Erythroxylum suave. The sequence continues at coordinate 4,509,298 of JAOSBN010000006.1, read as the reverse complement.
GACATTCTAAAGTCAGCTTTTTGGACCCAATATGGACATTACGAATTTCTCGTTATGCCCTTTGGGTTAACTAGTGCCCCTGCAGCATTCATGGATCTGATGAATAGGGTGTTTAAAGACTATCTCGAGAAGTTTGTGGTAGTGTTCATTGATGATATCCTGGTGTACTCCCAAAGTAAGGAAGATCATGAAGAGCATTTAAAGGTGGTGTTGCAGACTCTTAGGAAGAAGGAATTGTATGTGAAATTTAAGAAGTGTGAGTTTTGACTGGACCATGTGGCATTCCTAGGACATGTAGTGTCTAAAGATGGAATATCTGTTGATCCAGAGAAGGTGAAAGCAATTGTAGAATGGAGTCGGCCAACCAATGCCACAGAAGTCCGGAGTTTTCTTAGGATTGTTTAGGTATCATAGGAGATTTGTGAAGGTATTTTCTTGCATCGTGGTATCGTTGACGCAGTTGACCCACAAAGGGGCTAATTTTTTATGGACTGATGAGTGCGAGAAGGCTTTTGAAGAGCTAAAGAATCGATTAGTATCGACTCCCATTTTGACCGTACCAGATGGAAGTGGGGGATTTACTATCTATAGTGATGCATCGGGGAAAGGTTTGGGATGCGTGTTGATGCAACATGATAAAGTGGTAGCATACACTTCGAGGCATCTTAAACCGTACGAGTGTAATTATCCTACGCATTATCTAGAACTCGCTGCGGTGGTTTTTGCTCTCAAGATTTGGAGACACTATCTTAATGGAGAAAAGTGTGAAGTTTTCATGGACCATAAAAGTTTGAAGTACATCTTCACTGAGAAATAGATTATTATGAGGCAGAGGAGATGGCTGGAGTTGTTGAAAGATTATGATTTGACGATAAGCTACCATCCTGGAAAAGCAAACATTGTGGTGGATGCACTAAGTAGGAAGGGCCATGACAATCTTGCGAGTCTGATCATGTCTCAAAGTCAAATAATCAAAGATATAAGGAGGTTGGAATTAAGGGTTCAAAGGCAAGGATCTGAGGCTATGTTGGCTAACTTAAAGGTACAACCGACTTTGATCGAAAGAATTAAGATGGCTTAGTTGGAGGATTCAGCACTGTAGAAAATTCGGGTGAAACGACTGAAGATGCAAACTCGTCGTTCCATGTGCATGAGGATGGATCCTTGCGATTCGAGGATAGACTTTGTGTGCCCAATAGTCCAGAATTGAAGAAAGAAATCTTACATAAGGCTCATAGCTTTGGATATACGATACACCCAGGAGGGACGAAGATGAAAAGAGAGATAGCTGAATTTGTAGCTCAATTTCTGGTATGCCAATAAGTGAAGGTGGATCACCAAAGACCGGCTGGAAAACTGCAACCACTTCCAATTCCCGAGTGAAAATAGGAACATATCACGATGGATTTCGTCTCGAGTTTGCCGAGAACCCTGTGAGACCACGAGACAGTCTGGGTGATAGTGGACAGATTGACAAAGTCGGCTCACTTTATAACCCTTAAATTGGGAACCCCACTGGAAATTTTAGCATCCATATATATTCAAGAGATCGTTAAACTTCATGGAATACTAGTATCGATTGTCTCAAATCGGGATTCAAGGTTCGTGGTGAACTTTTGGAAAAGTCTGCATAACTCTCTAGGAACCAAGTTAAGTTTCAGCACAGCTTTTCATCCTCAGACATATGGCCAGTTGGAAAGAGTGATACGGATATTAGAAGACATGTTACGAGCTTGTGCCATCGATTTTAAAGGGGCATGGGACGAATGCTTGCATTTAGTAGAGTTCGCCTATAACAATAGTTATCAAGCCAGTATCCAAATGGCTCCTTATGAGGCATTGTACGGTAGGAAGTGTATATCTTCGATTCACTGGGATGATGTAGGTGAAAGGAAACTACTAAGTCCTGACCTAGTATAAGATGCGGTCGATAAGATTCAAATGGTCAAGGAGAGGCTACGAAGAGACCAGAGTCGACAAAAGAGTTATACAGATAATAGAAGGCGAGAATTAGAATTCAAAGTGGGTGACCACATGTTTCTCAAAGTCTCACGAACTAAGGGAGTGATGAGATTTGGAGTACGTGGAAAACTGAGTCCTAGGTATGTGGGACCATTTGAAATTCTGGATAGAGGAGGAGAAGTAGCTTATCGATTGGTGTTATCCCCGGCAGTATCTGAGGTTCATAATACTTTTCACTTGTCGATGCTAAGGAAATATGTCCCGGATCCTAATCATATGATAGGAGATGCCCCACCACAACTTAAAGGAGACTTGACTTATGAAGAACAACCGATGAAGATTATAGATTGCAAGGAGCAAGTTTTGAGGCGGCGAACTATTCCTTATGTGAAGGTACAGTGGCGGAATCATACCGAAAGAGAAGCTACTTGGGAGCTAGAGTCCGAAGTTAGGGAGAAGTATCCATAGTTGTTCGCAAGTGCGACTTAGTAAGGCATGCCAAGTTTCAAGGACAAAACTTCCCTTTAGGGGGTGAGAATGTAATAACCAGACTTTTTTATTTTATTTAATTATGTTACGTGGGCTCAATGTGTTAAATTCAAGGCCAAGCCCACAAATATTAGGGTTGTGTGAGTATAAATAGAAGAGTAAGAGAGAGAGAGAGGGGAGGAAAGAAAGAAAGAAAAAAAAGGCGACTGGATCGAGAAGGGGAAACACAGGGAAAAAGAAAGAGAGCACACGTCTGAGGGAAAAAGAGAGAGAAAGGGAAGGAGGGGGGCTGGTGGCAAGCTCTTATTGGCCATTGAGACTCAAAATTGAGAAAGAGGGAGTCAAAAATTGTGGGCTAAAGAAGAAGGGGCCTGAAGGAGAGAGAGAGTCCTAGCTTGAGAGAGAGAGCCGTGGCCATCCGATCTGCTTCACTTCCATCTCAACCTTTGATTGTGGTGATCAAGTGGGTGCAGTCCTATAGTTATTTCGTGAGCCTTCCTTCCACCAACCATTAGATCTATCCTCACTAAATCCTAGCCGTCCATTTATTACGGACACGTTTAGCTTAGAAATTTCAGTGTGCTTAACTTCAACAGACCAAGTAAGTGATTAACCGATCTATTTATTTTATGTGTTTATTGTTAAATGCCATTAAATTATATTCTCTAATTTATTTATTTGGTTTTATAATGATATTTGCTTATATATATATATATATATATATATATATATATATATTGTGATTGTGATTGAATAAATTGGAGACAGGAGGAATAAAAATGGTATTAATAAAGGATTGGTAATTAGGTTCTTTAAGGCTATGGGATCGGACCCTCATCATCAGGGGATATTTAAACTAGTGGCCGGTCTCTTTGAGGCTGTAGAATTGGACCCTTGTCATCAGGGGATGTTTAAACTGGTGGTCGGTCTCTTTGAGGCTATAGGATTGGACCCTTGTCATCAGGGGATGTTTAAACTGATGACCGGTCTCTTATGAGGCCGTCAGATTGGTTATCATGCACTTTGTCTTTGAACATCGTGAGTGGTTGCGAAGCAGTAGGAAAGAACCTTAATATGGAATTGTGTGATAATTGGAATGAAGTTGCTTGTGATTGTTTATATTTGTATTTATGAAATTTTGTTTTCCGTAAATTATAAACTTTCTTTTCGGGGATGAGTAAACATTTTCTTTTTTTTTTTTACACATGGTGATTGTGCTAGTATGTAAAGATATAACCCCTGTTTTATCGTGCACTTTTATAAGTAAGCTAGGTTATTACTTACTAAGCGTTAACTTACTCCCTTTCTCATCTTTTCCAGATAACGAGGGTTAGTAGTTGGGACATCCTTGGGACCTGAGTGCGTGATGGAATAAATTGTCAACGTCGCGTAGAGCACTAATCCTTTTATTGTTTTCGACTTTTGAGACTTTTAATAGTTGTTTGTTTTCAGTTTCTTTAAACCAGAACTAGTTTGTAATAAAGATTGTAGCCTTGCATGCTTGGGGTGCCTATCCTAGGTGTGTGGCGTTGTTACGTGACCCCTTCGGTTTCAAGGCGTGACACTTGATGTAATAATGCTCCAAGTTCTGAGTAATTTGTTATTGACATTCTGGTTTGTCATCACCATTACGTAGAGTATTAGGTTACATGTCAGGTCTTTACCTTAAAAGACCTAAAAAAGGGTCAAGTTTATGCATAAACGACCTTAAATATGGCTCATGAGAGGTTAATCTGCACTCTACTTATTTGAAAACTAGTACTTTCTTAGGCCAAAAAGCTAAGGGGCCTTACTCCTCTTCCTGATCCATGATCAATTGTTAATATAATTGAGTTCAACCCTTTCTTGTTCACTTGCAACCTTGGCCTGCTTTTAATTCCTTACTTGTTAAGTAATGGATAGGAGGAGTACATATTTGTTCTATTTGGTGAATAAGATTTTCTTACAAGTTTTCGTTCATCGTATTGTAGGTGACAATGGGAGTTTGTGGTTTTGGGATTGGAGGAGTAACTTTTAGAGATTTACTTTCAATCATGAATGTGAATTAATAAGTCACAATAGTGACTCATTAATTTTTTTATTTTTTTTTACTTGTATCAAATATTATAATAAATTTATTTATTTAAATTTCAGTCGTGACTCATGAAATTTTTTATTTTTTAAATTTTAGCTCAAATATAATAATTAATTTATTTATTCTTATCTATTTATAACAAATACATTACACTATACATTTCCAAATTTTGTCATATTTTTTCATTCCTAATTTTACTAACTAATTTTATTAATGCATTTTAAATATTCTAACTCATATTTTTACTTATTTTCTCCTGAAATTTTTTTTCACATTCACGAATTTTAATTTTTTCCGCATGTTTAAATTTTAACAATATTTATTTATACATCTTAGCCATTCATAACATAACATATTCATAAATACTTTCCAATTCCCTTAAAATTTTATTTTAATTTTTTTCCCATAGGTCACAATTATCACACCCATAACTCCTTAAAATTTTTAAATCAGTTCATAACTCCTTATATTTGCATATTTTTAATAAAATTTTATCTTTATTTTTTTAACTGTGTACTAAAATATTATAACACATTTATTTACATATTTTCCTATAAGCTTTTACTAAACTATTTTATCTTTTCCACTATATAAATTTCACAATATTCACCTACATTTTTCATCTATTTATCTTTTTAATTCATTCGTTACTACACATTTTTAATTTTTAAATTTTACCTTACTTATTTTATTAATTCATTCTAAATAATCCAACTATTATATTTTTACCCATTTTATTTGACGAAATTTTATCCGCAATTATACAATTCTATTTTTTCCACAAAATTTTAAATTATACAATATTCATTTATACATTTATAACTATAAATAACATAACACACATATAAATACTCTTTAATTTTAAATTATGTGGGCATTATACTTATTTGAATTATGACTGCACATTTGCACATTCTCTACCTGCTAGTTTATATAAAAGGTTTCAATTGTTTTACTTCTAACTTCAAAAAGGGCTAATAGGATGAAGGATTTAAAGTAAATCAAATAAGTAAAACTACTAGCTCACAAACAATAAAACAAGAAAAAGACTAACAACAACAATAATTTCAATGCACAACACTCCCCATTTTATGATAGTCAGGAGAGCGTCAACTATCCGCAACTTTTTCCTTACATTTTATGAAAAAGCTATTTTTATGATTCGAACTGTAATTTTTTAGTTACAAAAGAATAACTTTTTAATTGGTCCAAACTCATATCCTACAAAAAAGAAGAAAAAAAGAAGAAGAGTTGATTTGATTAAAAAAAGAGAGCCTTGTTTCAAAAGCTGAGATTGCAATCAGATAGTTGTGTTCAGGGTCAACATTCTAATAAAAGCATGCATATATATGTGTGAACTTATAGATGGACAAAGTTTCTAGATTAGACTGACATTCATGATCTCATCTCTGCAAGAGTATGCAGCTATTTGAATATGTAGTACACTGCGGCTCTTCTAGTCCGAGATCACGGCAACCTTGAATTGAAATTCTAGTCTTTGGTCCTCTGTCCATATCTCTCTCTCTTTTTCTCTGTTAAGCTGGGGAAGTGAATTTGCAGTCAATTCGCGACTGTCCCTCACAAGCAACTAATGCACAGATCTTGAACACTTGTTAACAACTCGGAACTGGCAAAAAGAAGAAATTTTTATGTTCAATCAAACGTCTACTTCTTTTTTGACTCATTTTTCATAGAGAAATGTGACTAGTTTTACCTTTCTTGCGGTGGAGTACAGTTTTTGTCAACTTGCATTCTTTAAGGATACTGAATCTAACCCCAGACTTCATTGGTCAAGGACTTTAGGATCTACCGTAGTTAATTTAAGTTCAAGAGGATCATCATCATATGTTGATTATCAATACACCATGTCACCTTTAATTCTGTTCATACATTCAGAAAATCCAAGCATTAATTCCATCCGTTCTTTGGCCTATTATGCTCGGTGGGTTCTACTTTATCAGCCATCATTAGTATTTGAAAAATGTTTTGGACGTATACTGGAAATTGGGTCATAAGATCCATTCTTTTCATAAATTTTTCTTTTTCTGTCAAGGAAATAATTGAAAAGAGGGCACATCGTGGTGTATTTGTGACGAAAAAGCTGAACTAGCTCCTTTTATTCTGTGTCCTTTGGCGGGAAACTTATCAAACATGCATATTTCCACTAATGGAAGTGAAGATGATTCACGTTACAGAGTTGAAGTGGGGCATGAAGCACTTGGGGCTTTGGGTGCTGAGTGTTTGGTTAAATTCTCGACATTCTATAAAAGGTTTAAAATGCTAAGAGGCAAAAGAAGAATAAGGTGGGAAAGAGACATTTGGACTTTCTATAAGAGGAGTCAAGATTTGGAGTTTTTGTGCAGAACAAACATCGCAAACAGAGGTTAAGTATAAACATTATGTAGGGAAATAAACGCGAAAAGTAGTGAAAAGGAAGAGAATACATAAAAGGTAAAGATGAAAGGGAGTATAGTGTAGTGTAGTGAGGATCTTTCAGTGCCATCAATTCAATTTAATTGTGCTTGGACTGTCATCCATTTACTCTCTCAAAATACAAAAATCCCTTTCCCAGCACATTTGCACCCACTTTCCCTTACACGACATGACAATTTTCTCACCATGCGATCATGTTTCTCGTTCTTCTTTTCTTTTAACCCTTTGTTCATGGCTCTCTCTTTCTCTGGAAAAAAGAAAAAGAAAAAAGGTGGTGGAAAAAGCGAAGAGAATTATACTGTAGAACCATAAAGTCATGAGCTAAGTGTACATAAAAGATGCTCACCCCTCCATCTCAATCTTGTTGGGAATATATTTTCAATCCAAACAATGATGCCTACTGCCCACAAATTCACTTTAATTGCCAGCAGTCAATCATAAGTTTTAAAGGGTGAGTAAGGAACAATAGCACCATCCACCAACCATCTTTTTCTATCAAATTCCAAGCTAAAAAGGCTTCCAAGCAAAGATGAGAAGTAAAAGAGTACAGAAATATAAAGTGATTAGGTGAAGATGACCCTTTCCCCATCTACATATAATTTTTGTTGATTAACGTGTGATGACATTGCTTGCCACATGTCTCATGACCTCTTTTGTGTCTACCCACGTAATCTTAAGCCTCCGACCAACCCCTTCGACATCATATGAACTTCCAAGTCCAAACGCTCCGCATAACATTTTGTGATTCCATCTTCATAATTTATAATCACATTATTCATATATTCGTATTAAGTATTCACTCATAATATTCACCATGCAATCTTTGTCATGTATTGGCCCATAAAAGGAAGCACTTCACATGTTCATTCCTATCAGAGACAACATGCAATGCACATTGCGTAAAGGCTGCTATATTATTGATTGAAATGATAATGTTTACTGTTAAATGCGCAAAAGATGTAGTCATCACATGCACGTAGCAACTTTGTCTCCGGTGGACTTCATAAACACATCAAACTTACTATTTTCTTTAACAAGAAAGACTGTATATTACAAAGCGTATCTGCGTTCAATAAGATATTTATTGTTGTATAAAACTAAAAGTGTGGTGTGGGAACATTTATGAAGAATTGATTGAATTTTATAATATGGCAATAGTTCATTGAATCGTTGTAAATGGGAGTCCTAGTTTTTAGCACTAGGCGGGGAGAAGTAGAAAGGAGCTTTAGAGGGTGTTAAAGGGACAGTAGTTCGTAGAACAAAGTTAAAATAATATTGATGATGGGTGGTGGCCCACAGACACGTGCAAATGATGACCAATGTCTTCCCTAATGATGGATTCCCACCGCTTCTTCCACTGTGTGGGCGCCACTCCTTATCATGCAGACTCTTTTCTAATTTCTTCCTCTTTTATCTTTGAATCACTTTTCTGAGTAACTGTAAATTGTAATGTATCCCATCAATGCTTATTTTCATAAAATCAAGTATTATTGTTTTCAATAACTTTTATAAAATGACACGTGTGCCCGTTTTGTTTTTCTTAAATATAAAACACATGAAATGTTTTACGTTAGTTTTAAAAATTCTTATAATGTTTTTTTAAAAAAACATTTCTTCTAAATTTTACTGAAAAATAATTAAACATTATTTACATGATAATTTAATTTAGCTCTTACACTTGAACCAAATTAATTAAAGTCAACTTAAATTTATAATTACATCAAATGTAGACCGACTAAATATTATTTTTATGATAATTTAATTCAGCTGATACACTTGAACCAAATTAATTAAACTTGACTTAAATTAATTATTAATTTAAGTCAAATTTAATTGCTCTTACACTTGATTCATATTAATTAAACTTGACTTAAATTATTAATTTAAATCAAATTTATTTACTTTAGGTTGAGTTGAAGGCCTAAATTAAATTATTATATTAATAATATTTAATTATCTAAGAGTTTTCTGGAAAAATTGAAAATTAAAATTTTTAAAGATATGGAAAATTTCTAAAAAAATTTAAACTATAAGTGAGTTCTAAGTCTTTTACTTTTTTAAAAAATATTTTGCACTCATCTAACAGTGCTAAAAAAGATAAAGTTTTTTCTTTTATTTTATTTTGGTTGATCAGAACATAATTAATGTTTTTTTATAGTTACTTGTCATTCTCATGAAGCATATTTATATGAAACTCTTCATCACAACATGAGCACACAATATTAGTATTATAAATAGAAAAAAAAGTATTTCATGGAAGCAATTAGATATCGTATCCAATTATATCTAAATTAGAAAAACAGCACTAAAAAAGTAATATTATATGTTATCATCTCCCAAAATGGAAAAAAAGGAGGGAAGCGAATATGATTGCTACGACATTTTAAGCAGCTCCAGCATAATTTACTAATCTATGTGGTACGTAGCTGTTTTCATTGAGTTGTTCGATTGTCGAACCCATCAAGCCCACAGAATATAAAGTAAGCGAAAGCATAACAACTCGTAAATGAGATCCAAATAAGATATTATTATCCCCACATTTTTACCTTTAAAACATACTACTAAAGAGGAAGGAAAGGAATGTTAGAAATTTCAAAAGGAAAATAGTCACCTCTAGCACTTATTCATAACCGTGGAAGGAACCGAAAGCAAATAATCTGATTGTTACTGGCTGGTTCAGTGCAAGATAGCAATAGAGGTACAAAATTATGAGTCCCTATCAAACTAGGCAGGGGTTTATGTAGGAAATTTTGTAGCTTGTCGTGATTGAAGGTGGTGCAATCACTTGGAAGATATGCTTAGTACGTGAGGCCAAAACATGGACTCTGGACTCAAGCTCACAAATCTTGATCATACGTCAACATTTTCCATCATTGTCCCAGGCATTCTCGTCAAGCTAGAATGACACCTGGCCAATGGAACTTCACCTTCTTAAAGATGTCACTTTCGTACGAAATTAATCTCTAATTACTGTTAGCTACTGGGAAAAGGGTTTTTTTCATCCTTGTAACTTTTCACTTTGGAAGCAATTGCGGACTATTACCGCTCATGGCTAGCTGTCAAGGATTTACGGTTTTCTGTACTGCCTACTAGGACCGAAGCTGGTAAATCATGTATGGTAATTAACATAGTATAAGGGAGCTTTAAACGTTGGTAAAATGGTACCTGAAACAAACCAACAAACAAACCTGGAGCAGTCTGCCATGGGTAAAACCCGTCAGGAGTTTCGGAATGAGCTGTTCAGCAAACGATCAAAATCCAAATTTCAGACAACTTTGTCAATGGAATAATTGAATTATTGAGTAAATCGGAGGTCGAATGGGATAGAGGAAAGAGTCACATCAGCCCGGCAAGCATATCTTCTTATTTGAATTCTTGTTCACTAGAAGTCTATAAGATTAATATACATATATTTATCACAACCTTTTTAATAAATGAAAGGAAAACTGAAGAGAATTGGCCAGTTAGATGCAGGAAATGTACGCTAGAGTCGTGTCTCTAAGAACTTTTGCGACATTCACATGCATGAGAATGTTTCTTCAACTACTTCTTGAAATCAGTGATTTTTTGAGGAAATTTTGAAACCCCTGCAGGCTAAATTCCACACATTCATGGTTCATCCCCCCAAAATCAGTGCAAAATTTGATTGCTACTGACATAATTTCCATAAAAATTTTCAATCTGACAGTCTGGGATGTTGTTGATATTGCTGTAGTCTGCAATCAATAAGGTATATAGCAGTACAGAATCAACACCGAGCAAGGTACAATATTAAATGAAGTCAAGATTCTCAAACTGCTTCCAGATATAGGCTTGTCTACAGTTTAGTTCTTTATTTCTTTGAATGTAGCATCGCATCGACAAAGAAAATCATTTATCTAAATTCAATTTTCATTTTCATCGCTACAATCAAACGGACGTAGGAGGTTTTGCATGTGGGGTTAAAACTTGAAAAACAAAGAAACTGATTAAGGTTTCCATAAACGTTCACTCAATTCCTGTCTATCCAGACATAGCCATAGGGCCCTCAAGAGACAAGAAGGAGCAAATTATACAAAGTTTCATTTTAGGTGAAAACTGGAGATCTGTAATTTAATTATGGCAATGATTCTGAAGGGAGAATATTGCTTCTTTCCCTGTCTAGCCTCAAATACCAATTGCACGTGGCAACGGCAATCACTACTTCACGGTCAAAAATGTCCGTGATTGAAGTCATCAATCCAGATCCTCCTCTGCAATGCCAAGTTCATCATGTTACACAGGCAGACTGAGTTAATTATCATTTACCCTTAAGTAATCATGATAAACTAAACACTAATTTAAGGATAGATACGCCATTTATATTTGTTATAAACTATTGTAATAATTGTGAATCGTATGACAACAGAACTAAAAGAAATTGTTAAAACCCTGCAACATAAGTCTCCAATCATATATAAATGTTGCAGGTTTGGCAAAGCATATACGCGTACATGGATGAGAAATGAGGTTTGGTGATTTTTATAGATTTATATTAAAAAATATGTTATTTTAGAGCAACAGTTCCTAAAGTAGAGGAATTGGATATGGCATGCACTATGTAGGGAAGTAATTGATTATAGTACATGCTTGGTTTGGTTTCTCGACATTCTCTAGCAGTTAAAGACGACGGCATTCACCAATTGTTTAACACACTGACCAATATCCGTATCTTATAAAGGCAAAGGAAGTTCCCATTTTCAAGTTTTGGGATTGGAGGAATCTTTTATCATTCCTCATCTCTCTTATTATACAATCTCCACTTAAATTGAGAGGAAAAAAAAGAAAAGCTTGAGAGAGAGCCACCGAAAAGGGTGGACACCTTATCATGAAAGCAAGAAAAAAACGACCTGATTAGACTGGCCAACCCACACGCATATACACTCTCTCCCTCCCTCCCTCACACCCACACGCCCACACAACCATCATCTCTATCTGTCTCACTCCTCTTTGTTACTGTAAATGTGTATATATGTGTGTGAGTGCTTTTCTTTTAGCTTTTTGTTTATTAAAAATGGAAGAAATCTTCAAGTCAACCTGGCCTCATGATTTGGTCTTTGGGTTCTTCTAAGCGCATCCCGCACTTCTCTCTCACCTCCCACTTCACCTTTAGCATCCTCTATATAATTACGCACCACTCTCTCTATCGTATTCAGAAGTCTTTCAATATCCGTGGGAATGAGCATGAAGGTGCATCAGTTGGCACGTGGATTCTGGGAGCACGAACCCTCCCTCTCGCTTGGTTGCAAGCGTTTACGCCCTCTTGCTCCCAAGCTGCAGTCCGAGACCATCACCAGCGCTGATAGTGTTTCTTCTTTCGATCTCAAAAGCTTCATTAGACCCGACAGTGGTCCTCGAAAACTTCACGACAAGAAAGATACAACTCAGGTGATCATCATCATTCTCTATTGTTAGTTACTTCCCAGTCCGTACAGATATTCCTTCTTGAGAAGTGAGAACGCTTGTAACTATGGCTTTTCTATTTCTGGTTTGCTAGCTAGCTTAGACTCACAGTCGCAATTTCATTCAACACATGTGATCACACACTCTTGTTATGAAACTGTTCAGCATATATGTACAATTTACACTGAATAACGTAGATAATTGTAATAATTAAGCTTCACTATTTCCAGGTGGAAACACATCCAGGAGGGACACGGTGGAACCCGACACAAGAACAGATAGGAATACTGGAGATGCTGTATGGAGGTGGAATGAGAACACCGAATGCGCAGCAAATTGAACAAATCACAGCCCAACTAGGCAGATACGGCAAGATAGAAGGCAAGAATGTGTTTTACTGGTTCCAAAACCATAAAGCCCGCGAGAGACAGAAACAGAAGCGCAACAGTCTTGGCATAAGCCATAGTCCGAGAACACCAACCGCTGTTAACACCATATCTTTGGACACTAGGGTATGTCATAAATCTTTTTAATCTTGATTTCTTTCGCCTCAATACCTACCAAGCTCGATTCTGAATGTCGGTGTTACTTTTGTATATGTATCACAGGGAGGATTATTGGAGAGAGAGGAGGATAGTCCATACAAGAGAAAGTGCAGAAGTTGGGGATTTGAGAACTTGGAATTAGAAGAAAGTATTAGGTCATGCAAAGAGGAAGGAGATAGAACTCTGGAGCTTTTTCCGTTGCACCCGGAAGGCAGATGAAGGGGGTCAGGAGAAAGAAAAAAAATCTCATTCCCAATTCCATCTTGGTTCATTAATTGTGATATGATGCTTATAATCTGCTTTCAAGTGATGATAATCGATGTGCTAGCTTTTCTTTATTTCTTTCTTTGTCTGGAGAAAGAAGAAAGACAAGTTGTCTCTTTGTACCCTATTTCTGACTTGGAACCGAATCCCTTTGTTCATCTCCTCTTTATTCCAGTCCCTGTAATTGATGTGCGTGTCTGATCCTTTTGACAACTAGAGGCGAAGGAAGCTTGTTAAGGCAGAGCTTTTAGGTTAAAAGGAGGGAGGGAACCAATGGACACTGAAGTCCACGTACTTACGTTTCTATTCTTAAGCCTATAGATCCCCTACACCTTCTTTTGAGATTCAAAATTAGAAAAGAGAAGCATCTATCGTCCGCCGATACCAAGAAAAAGAAAATGTGAAATCCAGCACTATGTAGTAGACTTTCATAAAGTAACATATCAAATTTATCCACAGATGTGAAAGTTTTATATCTTATTTTCTTTGAGGGTGATAGCGATTGAAATGCATTTTCCGATAAAGAAAAAGTACCAGGGAGTTGATTGGTGGGGCTTCTATTCATCAATCGTAGCAATGGCTTGGAGGGAAAAGATGGTTCGCTTCTGAATTTCAAATAAGCATTGAGAGAGATTGGCTTCCATGTGTCGAACAAAGATTGATAAATTGAAATTGATAATGCCAAAATTACTTCATTATAAACTTAATTGGAAAATAGAAAGAAAAAAAACAATGGAAGCACTTCCGAATATATAAACCCATTCAATAGAAAAAGTAAATAATAAGAAAACTCAACCAGCTCTCTATCGGTTCAATCATAAAAATTTGAAAACGTTGAACTAATATTATAAAAATTGGACTGGAAGTTAAACCGTTAAGATAGGAGGTTTAAGGTTTAAAAAGATTCAACCAATATTTTAAAAACTGGACTAAAAATTAATCAAGTATTAGACCACTATAAAATCGGTTAAGGATTGAATAAAATTAAAAAATTTAAAATATGATTGAAGGAGAAAGTTTAAATGAAAAAAGAGATTGTTAAATGAAAATCAATTAATTTGCAAAACTGACTAATTAACTAATAAATTAATCAGATTTTAAATATAAAGGTTATTAAATTAAATCAAATAAAAAAAAATGAACCTGAGAGTCAATCAGTTCAAGGCTTTTATGGTTGAACCGGTTGAGTTTTTTGATCATTTTATTCAACCAGTATTAAACCGTCATAAAATCGATTAAAGATTGATTAATATTAAAGAATTTAAAATATAATTGAAAGAGGTTCTTATTTATTTATCGAAGAATTTAAAATTTAATTGAAATTTTATTAAATAAAAATTTATTAATTTTAGTTTACAAAACTTATTAATTTACAAAAATTGATCAATTAATTAATAAACTAATATTTTTTAACAACAACAATTATTAAAATAAATCAAATCCGAAAGTTGAAAATTGAACCAAAAAGTTAAAAGATTTAAGGTTTTTATGATTAACCTGGTCGAATCAATTGAGTTTTTTTTAATCATTGAGTCCAACTATCCGATAAGTTTTCAACTTTTCGACTCGATTTACTTTAATAACTCTTGTTGTTAAAAACTGACCAGTTTATTAATTAATCGTTCAAATTTTGTAAATTAATGAGTTCTCACAAATCAAATAATTTAATTAATTTTTATTTAGCAATTTCTTTTTTCAATTAAATTTTAAATTCTTATATTGGTAAGAACAATCTCTTCTAATCATATTTCAAATTCTTTAATTTTATTTAATCTTTAGTCAGTTTTATCATGGTCTAATACCGATCAAACTTTTTAAACTTTAAATTTCTTATCTTACTGGTTTAGATTTCAATTCGTCTTTTAAAACATCGGAAAAAATAATTAAAATTATGTCATATTAACTTACAAATCCTCATGGAGGATCAACTAATAGTATAAGGTTGTAACAGAAAGAGAAACTAGAAAACGTACCAGGCTCCTCGGATCTGGTTGCAACATACATATTATTGGTAGACGAACTTGGGAGACTCATCACCACCATAGGAGGCAGCAAACAGAGGACAGAGGTTTCATTAAAATCTTATAGCAGAAGTTGTGAAAAATACATATCCACTCAAGAAGAAGAAGGTTACCTTTTTTGAGATAGCGTTGATTCGATTGCTCTCCCACTCTTGCGACTTCACTCACTCGAATCCCTAATCGACTTCTAAAGGCTCAAAGCTGGAGGAAAAGGCATCCTAAGGATGGCGAGAGAACTTTGTAGCATAGATCAAGAGGAAACGAACTCCCTCTCCCCATTCCCCAATTTGGCGTGCTCTGGAGGCGTAAGGCAAAGAGGAAAACGGTTTTACCCTAAATGCAGATCTATCGAATTTTCTGTCTATGTAGCTTGCTTTCTGTAATACGATGTCGTTCTATTAATATAGCTTGCACTATCCATTACGGTGTCGTAGAACTTAAGAGGAGGCTATGGCTCGATTCTTAGCTTGACCTCTATTGTACACTCCTTTATTTAATACCATTCTTTAACTTTTCAAAAAAAACTTACAAAATAAAAAAAGGACAGTTGAAATAAGAAAAAAAGTAGTTAAAATCAAGTTCAAGCATACATCTGGGTCAAAAAAAAACATAATTTCAAAAACCTTATAATTTTTTTAAATTTGAATTAAATAAGATTTTTTCTTTATAAATATTCTAAATTAATTAATAGGTACGAGATAAAATCATATAATTACAAATTTTATTCACGAATATGAAAGAAACATCATTAAACTTTTATACTCTTAAGGTCTGCGGATGATTATTGGCTAGAAATTACAATTATCCAGGCCATTGTCTTTCAGCAAGAATTATTTCGGTGGAATCACTTTGGAGTCCCCGTTAGTTCCATCTCCTAACGCTAATGTAAATGCTACTAATGTAGAGCACTAGTTATAGGCTTCAATTCAGTATTAAGTAGCTTGTTCTCTTACGTTGCTCTAATGCTCTTATCTTCTTGGGATTGGGTGTTGAAAAATACATCGGGTAAAAGCAGACTTTATATTGGTGGCATGTTCAATGTTTGTTAAAAGAATCAAGAACCAGGTCAGAGTATTAAAGCTTATATGATGTATGAACTACAGTTCCTGCACTCGCAGAGGATTTTGCCGGTGAACCTTGACGATGGCGACGTACCTTTGCTTCTCCCATATTTGTCATTTTTTTCCATTGTCCTCTTATTAACACTACAAGAAAATTGAAGAATAGTGGCGGAATTTTTTCGACGGACAAAATTCTGCCGCTATTTACTGATGGAAACATCATATCTGTCGGTAAAAATGATGCATTTTCGACGAAAAGAGCCACCCATCGGTACAGATGAAGAGAAAATTTTCACGCAATATTTGCGACGGAATATAGCAACGAAAGAGAAATTACCTTTGGTAAAAATGCGCGAAATGTTCGCGCAATTTTTTAGCTACGGGTAAAAACTGACGGAACGGATACGATCGGTATATGTACCGACGGAAACAAGATTATCGTCGGTGAATTAGAAACTCTGAAAGACGAAAACTATATTACCGACGGATACAAGCCTACCGTCGGAAAATATGAACATAACCAACAGGTTTACCGACGGACGTAGAAATTCTGTCGGTAAGTTGGTAGACATATCACCGACGAAAAGCTTCATTCCGACAATAAATGTCGAGTCAGTGCAGAATCTTCCAGAAGATACGTTTTACCGACGGAATTGCGTTACTGTCGGTATTTGAGTTACTCCCGCTAATTTATTGAGCCCATTTACTGACAAAATAGGGTGTTCTGCCGGTAACTGTCTGCACGCCGTCGTCGTCTGGTTATTCAAAACCCTACTGTACCGACGGAAACACCATTCCATCGGTAAATTCGCGTCTATATAACCCCCCCCACCCCCATATTTGTCATTTTTTTCCATTGTCCTCTTATTAACACTACAAGAAAATTGAAGAATAATGGCAGAATTTTTTCGACGAACAAAATTCCGCCGCTATTTACCGATGGAAACATCATATCCGTCAGTAAAAATGATGCATTTTTTACGGAAAGAGCCACCCGTCGGTACAGATGGAGAGAAAATTTTCACGCAATATTTGGGACGAAATATAGCAACGAAAGCGAAATTACCTTCGGTAAAAATGCGCGAAATATTCGCGCAATTTTTTGGCTACTGGTAAAAATTGACGGAACGGATACGGTTGGTATATGTACCGACGGAAACAAGATTACCGTCGGTGAATTAGAAACTATATTACCGACGGATACAAGCCTACCGTCGAAAAATATAAATATAACCAACAGGTTTACCGACGGACGTAGAAATTCCGTCGGTAAGTTGGTAGACATATCACCGACGGAAAGCTTCATTCCCACGATAAACGTCGAGTCAACGGTGCAGAATCTTCCAAAAGATACGTTTTACCGACGGAATTGCGTTACCGTCGATATTTGAATTATTCCCTCCAATTTATCGTGCCCATTTACCGACAGAATCACTACAAGAAAATCGTCAAATAGCGACGGAACATTTCCGACGGCAGTAAGACCGTCGGAAACTAGCGACGGAATTT
>JAOSBN010000006.1:4471301-4482037 GCA_027563595.1 Erythroxylum suave | reverse complement strand
AAGTTTGAGTAATTCGAGAGTTAAAAAGGGGTTGGTACTTTTCCTAAGTTCTTTCCTTGTTATCATCGTCTCCAAAAATTTCTTCCCATACACAGAGTTTCCATCAAACTCCTTTTTGAGAGTTAACTCTAATCCTTCATATCCCTCACCATTGAGAGTTAGATATGGAAGGTGATATGCTCTGTTTCTTCATTGAGCATGTATGAATACTTAAGTGTTTATATGAGAGTTGATGAAGACTTAGAGATTTCCATGTGCATAGACATATCGTCTGTATTCTATCGTCTATGTTTTATCGTCTGTGTTGACCACTTTGCGTTTAGGTTTTATCGTTTGTGGTTAACTATTTTATCGTCTGTGTTGACCACTTTGCATCTATGTTTTATTGTCTTTCTTTTATCGTCTATAGTTGACCACTTATCATCTGTCTTTCTTCACTTCGTCTACCCTTTCATTTGTGGTTGGTCTGCTTTATGTTTCATCTACTTTTTGAAATCTTCTGTTCTCTACTTCGTCTGCCTTTTGGCGCTTCATCTGTGTTCGAACTCTTACCGTCTACCTTTAGCTTATCATCTGTATTTGACTTTTATCTTCTGTGTTTAACCTCTCATTGTCTGCCTTTTGCATTTCGTCTACCTTTAGCTTATCGTCTGTGTTTGACCTCTCATCGTCTGCCTTTTGCATTTCGTCTACCTTCTGCTTCAGTCTATGTTTTGTTTTCGTCTATATTTTGCTATCGTCTGTCTTTTAAAATTCATCTGCCTTTGAGATTCCATCTATCTTTAGACACTTTGTCTATCTTTTGGCATATTGTCTGTCTTTTGCTTCCGTCTGTCTTTAGCCATCATCTATATTTTGAATATTCGTCTGCTTCTGCTTTGTCTACCTTCTGCTGATAGGATCAAATTATATCTATAGCACTCTTTGATTTAAAGTGAATAGTAGACTCAAAAGTCAAAGTTTTAAGAGAAATTTGAAATGACTCATTAGGTTATGGAATTGGATTTAAATGGTTTGTTGAGGTATAAACCCTAAGAACAATGCTAGTTAAGTGAGATTTGATATTTGACTGTGGTTCTGATAACCTAGATGGAAGGATACTCGGAATTGTCATGAACATGCATTGTACATAATTCATTCTATATATATGTGCATTATTAAACACGCATAATTGTGCAGATTGTGATATATGTGTGTATTATTTTGTTATAGAGGAACAATTGGAACGTCAACTTCTAGACATTGCTGTCACTTCCAGGCATTAGCTTCGGAAGTAACTAGTGAGTAACCTAGACCGTCTCACTTAATTTCGAGTTGTTTAAATTCTGTTGAAAATGACTAAATGAATGTGGCTTGAATGTTGATTTCCGGACCTGGAGGTCCGATGACTGTGATATTGGATTGAGATATTAAGGTGCTACTTATATGTGAATGAAATGAAATAAATGTGCATTTGATGTGAAATTGTCATTTGATTCTCATCGACAGTTGAATACCGGACTTAGGTCTGATGACTCTGAAATTTTGTCTGAACATTCTTATAAGTTTGTGATATATGAGGTATGCTAAAATTGTTGCATTTCATAAAATGCATGTTCAGATAAAGGCACTATGACTTAAGTTGCCTTTATGAAGCGCTTCCACATAGAGCTTTTCTCCGTGATTTTTCTGATTTGGCATATAGAGCTTTGCTCCATGATTTTTCTTATTTGGCACGTAAAGCTATGCTCCGTTATTCTATCTGATCGAGCCCTATGAGCTAATATTTGTACAAGTCTGTGAGAGGCTCTTAGTCATAATAATAAGAAAGAAAGTGAGTCCCATGTGCATTGCTGATGTATGATATGAATGATTATAAAGTGTTAAATGTACAATGTGACATGATTGATTAAGTGTATATGATCCAATGTGATATATGTTATGTGTAATAATGTGATGCATGAATTGAGTGAACCATCAATGATGGTTACCTCATTTAGTTCGCAAAACTCACCAAAATTGCAACGTTGTCTTTTCAGGACCGAGAGACGACTTTAGCTACTGAGAAGCTCTCCAAGTTGTGTAGATTGTGTTTTGGCCAAAGAAGTCGTGGCTCAAAGGTCGGTTAGCTGGGGTTTTTGGACAGATCAGATAGACTTGTATATTTCCTAATCATGTAGTGCTTTTGCACTAGGTTTAATGATGTACATTCAGTAAATGTTGAAAAATACAATGTAGACTTTTGAATTATGAAATGAAATGAGGAAAATGTTAAAATATTGTGATTTTCCATATGATGCTTTATAATGAATAGCAATATGATGCCATGTGAAGTTTATGCAGTGATCAATAGTAGCTCACCATTACCATAGGATATGTGTCAGAATGACCTCTGGGCATCCCGTTGTATACCCTACGATAAGGGGGTGTTACAGTATGGGCACTATGAGTTTCTAGTGATACCGTTTAGACTAACTAACGCTCTGGAAGCTTTTATGTCCTTGATGAATAAGGTGTTTCAGCCCTACTTGGATAGATTTATGGTTGTGTTTATTGATGATATCTTGGCGTATTCAAAGAGCAGAAAGGAACATGCTGAGCATCGGAGAGTTATTTTACAGATTATGAGGGAAAAGCAGTTGTATGCCAAATTCAGTAAGTGTGAATTTTGGCTGGATCAAGTTATGTTTTTGGGGCATCTAGTGACTGGAGATGGCATACAAATGTATCCAAAGAAGATAGAGGTAGTGATGAATTGGGAAGCTCTGAGGAATGTGTATGAAATCGGAAGGTTCCTAGGATTGGCCAGATATTACCGAAGGTTTGTCGAGGGGTTTTCCTTGATCTCAGCCCTTCTGACAAAACTTCTTAGGAAGAATGTAGTGTTTAGATGGAATGAGGAGTGTCAGAAGAGCTTTGAGGAGTTAAAGCATCAGTTGACTACGGCACCAGTGTTTACTATTCCATCAGGGACCAAAGGATATATGATGTACAGTGATGTGTCACATCAAGGATTGGGATGCGTATTGATGCAGCAAGGCAAGGTAATCGCCTATGCATCGAGACAATTACAGTCTCACGAGATCAATTATCCGGTACATGATTTAGAGCTAGCGGCAGTTGCCTTTGCTCTAAAGATTTAGAGACATTACTTGTATAGAGAGACCTTACAGATTTATACAGATCATAAGAGTTAGAGGTATCTATTGAGTTAGAAAGAGTTGAACTTGAGACAAAGGAGTTGGATTGAGTTATTAAAGGATTATTATTGCACAATTGAGTACCACCTGGGGAAAGCAAATGTGGTGGCTGATGCTTTGAGCAGAAAGTGTAATATTAGTGTAGTTCATATTCAATTATCGAGGCTGCCTAATTTGATTCATTTCAGAGCTCTGAATGTGGAGTTGAATCTGAAGTAGAATGAGGCATTGATTGCTACACTAAAGCTGAGACCAATGTTGCATGATATAATCCGAAAAGTTCAAGTGAAAGATCCCAATATGGCGAAGCTTATAGAAAAGGTAAAGATGAATCCAGTTTTTGAGTTTGAGTTGAGGGATGAGACTTTATGGTTGAAGCAGAGGCTATGTGTGCCTAATGTGGATGATCTGAGAAGGAGATACTTGAGGAAGCTCATATGGCCGCCTATGCTATGCATCCTGGTACTACCAAGATGTATAACACACTAAAGCAGCATTTTTGGTGGCCTAGAATGAAGAAGCATATGGCAGAGTATGTATCTAGATGTATGACTTGCCGGTAAGTTAAAGCTAAGCACCAGGCTCCAGTAGGTAAGCTCCATTTGTTGCCCATTCCGAAGTGGAAATGGGACTGGATTACTATGGACTTCATCATGGGACTGCTTAAGACTCCAAGGAAGAATGATGCTATATGGGTGATAGTAAACCGGTTGACTAAGTCAGCCCACTTCTTACTAGTGAGAGAATAGTTGGCCCAGAGATATGTGAATGAGGTGGTGAGACTACATGGGGTTCCAGTGTCCATTGTATCGGACAGGGATCCTAGATTTACTTCGAGGTTTTGGAAGAGCTTGCAGTTTGCTATGGGTACTAAGTTGAACTTCAATACAGCATTTCATCCTCAGACAGATAGACAGAGTGAGAGGACTATCAAGACTGTTGAGGATATGCTCAGCGAGTGTGTATTGGAATTTAGAGGAGCTTGGGATCAATTAATGGCATTGATAGAGTTTGCCTATAACAACCATTACCACAGTAGTATTGGAATGGCACCATATGAGGCACTGTATGGTAAAAAATGTTGGTCGCCATTATATTGGGATAAAGAGGGCTTGAGAATAGTTGAAGGCCCAGAGTTGATATAAGATATAGTAAAGTAAAGTTGATACCGAATCAAAGCGGCTCAAGATAGACAAAAAAGTTATGTGGATCAACATCGACGTGATATGGAGCACAATGTGGGAGGCAAGGTAATCTTGAGAGTGTTAGCTTAGAGGGGAGTTTTGATATTCGGTAAAAAGGGCAAGTTAAGCCCTGGGTACATTGGTCCTTATGAGATTATTGAGAGGGTAGGACCTTTGTCCTATAAGTTGACCTTACCGAATGAGATGTCTCAATTGCATAATGTGTTTCATGTGAGTATGCTTCGAAGATATCAATCGGATCTGACACATGTGATACCAGCTTAGGAGATTGAGGTTGCTGGTAACCTAAGCTATGTTAAGGAGCCGATCAAGATTGTGGGATTGCAGATCAAGCAGTTGAGGAACAGTAAAAGTCCTTTGGAGGAACCACTCCACTGAGGAAGCAACTTGGGAAACGGAGGAGCATATGAGGAGACAATATCCCTGCCTGTTCGAGCAAACAGGTAAGAATTTCGAGGACAAAATTTCTTTTAAGAAGGGGAGAGTTGTAACATCCCATTACCTATGGGGAGGCTAGAATATTAAATATGAGTGATTAGTGAGAGCTTAGAAATGCATTTTCATGCTCATGCATTATATGATATGCTCTTATTCATGAATATTGAATTTTTGCACATGGAAATAATTGTACATGCATTCATGAATAATTCCGGGTATATTTGGACTAAGTTGTGTTTTCTTGGAAAAATTGTGAATTTGGGATTATTTATAGTGAAAATTTTATTGACTAGTGGAATTATTATATTTGAAAATTTTGGTGAATTTAGGATTTATTTTGGAATTTATAGAGTATTATGAAAAATAGGAAAAAGAAGAGAAGAAATCAAATGAAGATTTGGAGATAATTGAATTGTGAATCTGATATTATGGAAAATTGTGATTTTTATGTGTTGAAAAATTGATTTGGAGAGTGTATTTAGTGATTTAGAATTTTTGGAGATTTTTAGAAAATTTCTAAAAATCTGGGTAAATTTTGGACTAGGAAAAATGCCAAGTGGCAAGACAATCGACAAATAGTAGTAGAATTAAGAATCAAATGGCTGTGAAAATTTTTGCTAATGACTTTGGGATTTAATGACATATGTTATTGAAATTTAGAGACAATATGAGTAGAAATTAGAGTTAAATGGATTAGTTTTTAAAGAGCGGTCCAAATGGAACCATAGGATGGTGACAAGTGTCACCAACACTTGTCACTCATCCCTCGCTCATGAATATACCCATTTTAAGTGAATTTTGGTCTTTCATTTTTGCTCTTCTCTACCTCACGAAGCTTTGTCTTCTTCACTTTTTCATGTTTTTACTTCTCCATTTTTTCCCTTCACCAAAACTCCTACTAACGTCCATCAAATTGATTTTTGGCCATAATATCATACTAGTCACTTAAATAACTTGCTACATTCTTCTTACTACTAAAAGATCCAACCTAATCCATCTTTAGAATATGAGATCATGTGAATGCTTGGGAGTTAGGGTTGACTAAGATTTTGAAGAGAAATCAAGTAAGTTATGTCTTAAATATCATAGGTACGGTTAAATGAAGCTAGAATGATGAGTACATTAAGATTGATGACTTGATTATATGAGTTTTTATGTGTGTGCCGTGGGTGATGAAAGATTCATGTAAATGTCTTGGTTTTGTATATGTGTATGATCATTAATGACCCTTAAATTGTTATAGAGATAATGTTGAGGTAGAATGATCATTATAATGATGTTATATAAGTGCAGTAAATTAAAGAATGAATGGGTAAATGTATAGGTTCTGTTTTGGTTAAGGATCAACCATAGATCATGAATTGTTTATGAATGAAGTTGAGTTGAAAAGGAGTGGAGAATGAAGAGGAAATAGAGTAGAAAAGGATGATCTTATACAAATATGTTAGATGTGAAAATCTGGAAAAACTTGAAGATGATGGATTTGAAAATGTTCACTGCATATGCTTCAGTGTTTTGGCCATAACCTGTTCTATGGCTATTCAATTGAGATGATTCTTGGTTTGGATTAAACGAACAACATAGGGATACAAATTGTATGAAGACATTGATTTCAAATTCTGTCTTTAAAAGTTTCCAATTTTGACTTGAAGTTCAGTGCTGGGTGTAGGTAAAAGTGCAGAAAACGGATGATGAATGCACATATATGTGTATGTTCTGTTATTAGTGTTTATGATCAATCATGAGCTATAATTTGGTTATGGATGATGTTAAGATGAAAGGAGGTCAGAATAAGGGATAAATGATGATCATTCCACTAGAAATGATAGATTAAGCATGAGGAATTGAATGTTGTAAGTAAAGAGTTAAAAATTTGATCTTAAACTTCCATGAGTTTTTTGTACTAATATAGAGAGTTTTTGACAAAGTTAACTTTATGAAAGCTGTAAATCTTTCTTTAATCTTTCCATTGATATAAATTTTGCAAATTTTTGCGCGTTGGATCGAAATTTATGGAGGTTTGAAGTTGAGATGTCGGTGGAGAAGATGAAGTAGAGTATGCTGACTTTGCTAGTTTGACCAAAGGGTTGACTCACCTTGAACAGATTTCCTTATTTTGACCATAACTTCTTCACTAGATCTTCAAATGATCTGATTCTTAAACCAATAGATTCCTAACACACTTTTCTATCCCTCCATAAACTTTTGTAGCATTCTGAATTGAATTGAGAAATATTGATCAAATCAAAGTGTGGAATTTGTTGGAACAGTGAGATAGGATTTTCTTCCTGAACACCCTTCGGTATTTTGATTATATCTAGATCTATAAGATTCCAAATGAGACTCTTGTTAATTTTTAGTAAATTAGAGATATATAGATACAAATCATATGAAGAATTCTAATTGTGATTCAGTCTTTAAGATGTTTAATTTCTGGATGGAAGTAGTGTATAGCATACTGTTTTTGAATATGAAGAGCCCGAAAAAGTTTGAGGCTTATCTTCCAAATTACTGAACCAAATTGAGTGATTTTGGTGTCAATAGAAACATAAGACATAGAGTAACACTTTTCTAGAAGAGAGTATGACCAAATTACATCATTTGAACCTTCTGATCAAACATGAACAGTAGACCTGAAAGTGTATTTTGGAAAAATCTGAAGTGATTCAATAAGAAATGAATTGTGAATTTAATGTTGTTAGTGAGGCATAAACCTAAGTAGAAATTGTACTTAGATGAGTTTCGATATGAAAATGACTTTGTGATGAAATTGATGGATAAATACTCAGGATAGTCATGAACATGCATTATACATATTTCATTTTATACATGTGCATTTTTAAACACTTATGATTGTACACATTGTGATATATGTGTATGGTGTTTGATATAGAGAAGCAACTGGAACGTTAACCTCCAAACGTTACCAGAACTTCTAGGCGTTAGCTTCGGGAGTAACTTATGAGTAACCTAGATGGTCTCACTTGATTACTTGTTTGCTTAAATTCTGTTATAAATGATTGAATGAATGTGTTTTAATTGTTGATTCCGGACAATGAAGGTCTGATGACTATGATTTTGGAATGGAATATTGAAGTGCTACTTGTATGTGAATGTGTAGAACTATGTGCTTCATAATATGATTGATTGTGATAGATGCATTCCATACACGAATGCATAATCAGATAATGGCAGTTGTGACCAAAGTAACCACCGATCAGAGCTTAAAGCTCAAAGTTTGAAAATAAAAACTCGAGCTCAGAAAGTGATTAAGAGCCTAAGGCTCACTATGTAAAATGAGCCTTGTATCCCCATCAGATAAGGGATAGTTATCAACAAGCTCAGTATCTAAAATGGATACGGGACAGTCGATCACAACAACGTAACAATTGGAAAAGAGTCTCATGAGTATTCCATATGCATTTGTTTAAGTATGCTGATTAATTGAAATACAAAATTGCTTAAGTGAAAATGTGAATATGTGTTATGTGAAATGATGTGTCACATGAATTAAGTGAACCATCGATGATGATTACCTCATTGAGTTCGCAAAACTCATCAAAATTGCAACGTTATCTTTTCAGGACTGAGAGACAACTCTAGCTACTGAGAGGCTCTACCAACCGTGTAGATTGTGATTTGGCAAGAGAAGTCATGGCTCAAAGGTCGATCAATTGGGATTTTTTGACAGATTAGATAGACTTTGTATATTTTCCTCTTTCATATAGTACTTTTGTACTAGGTTTTGATGATGTACATGTAGTAAGTGTTGAAAGATACAATGTAGACTTTTGGTTTTGTGAAATGAAATGAGGAAAAAGTTGATTTTAAAATATTGTGATTTTCTTATGATGCTTTATAAGTGAGAAATGATATGATGCCAAATGAAGTGAATGTAGTTATCAAACGTAGCCCGCCCTTATCATAGGATATGTACCGGAATGACCTCCGGGTATCCTGGTTTGTACCCTACAGTAAGGGGGTGCTACAATAAATCTCTCTCATATGTTGAAATTATTATTTAAAATTAATGGATTTGTGTCTTAATTATTTTTAGATGATTTCCAACACTTGGGAGATGAAATTGAGATAAAAATATACAAAAGAAACAAAGAAATCTGAAATTCCAAGTTGGCAGCAAATTCAAAACTAGACGTGGCCACGAGCAAGGATAAAGGAAAAAATCTGCAGATCTGCTTTCAAATTTAAATCTAATTCACTTTAGATTCTCATAATCTTTTAACTTCAGATTGATAGGGATTTAAATCTGAACATGTGGAAGATGTGATCTACAAGAGAGGATGGAAAAGGAAGGGATCGGGAGGCATTAAAAAGGGGGATTTTGCGTTACTGTTCCTGCATTATTCATGCAGCAATAGTTTAGGAGTCTTTTTCATTTTTTATACACTACTCTTCTTGTTTTTC
Organism: Erythroxylum suave; assembly: GCA_027563595.1. Classification (NCBI taxonomy): domain Eukaryota; kingdom Viridiplantae; phylum Streptophyta; class Magnoliopsida; order Malpighiales; family Erythroxylaceae; genus Erythroxylum; species Erythroxylum suave. The sequence goes on along the minus strand of JAOSBN010000006.1, from coordinate 4,472,790 downwards.
AACAACTATAGTGAGGCTTTGATTTTTTGTAGTTTTTCTCTAAGTATTTTCATATTTTTTAGGAAAGGACTAGGGATGGAGACCATATGCTTTGTTATTTCTTTTATTTTCGATTCCATTATGAGTAGCTAAATGTCTTTTCTTGGTTTAGGGAAACCATGTTATCATCTATTATATGTGAGATGTTTCAATAAAGTTTGTTTCATTGATGAACATTGGGTATCTTCTGAATTACTTTTTCTAATTGAATTGATTAATTTCTAGGTGCACAACTAGGGATTGATATGTTCAATAGCTATATTAATGAAATATGACATTTAATTTCGTTAATCACAAGTAGCAACTAGGATTACCTTCTTTACGCTAGAGTCAGAAATTCTAAGCAAATATTTATCTTGATTAATTGCATGTCGTACATGTATTATCTTGTTCATTGGTTTCTTGGTTCTTAAAGCTATTATTCAATTGAACCTACGATCGTGTCTAAGTTGTTGGTTAATAAGAATGCTTAGGATACATTTTTCTAATCATTTACACTTAAGAGAAGACAACCCCCAATGAATGTTTATTGATGAATTGAATTTTATAGCAAGGATCCATATTAGTGTGATAACATCGGTGACCAAAAACCAAGGTTTGTCTATTAAATTTTCATATCTAGTTACTTTTGTCAATTTTCGATTTTTGTTATTTTCAATGTTTTAAAAACCAGACCAGACATCAGACTGGTCGAAGGAAAGGTTTAAGGTTTAGAGGCTCAACAGGTAGTGAACCGCTATAAAATCGGAATACAATAAATAAGATGAAAATTTTATAAGAATAAATAAAAATAAAATATTTTATTGAAATAAAAAATACACCAATGTCTATTATTATATAATGAACTAAAAATAAATAAATATGAGTCCAATATAAAACTTAAAATAACAATAAAAATCAAATTTGTATTTCTGAAGGAGGTTGCATCTCATCATCATCAAAAGCTTCAAATTCTCCAACGCTATTTAAGGATTCGTAAACTATACTTTCATCCTAAATGTTTGCATCAACTTCTTCTACTATATTAAAATAAATTACAAATTAGTAACGAATGAAATTATTCTCAATTGTAAACTTCTAATATAGTATAATTTTAACTTAATATAATCAAAATAAGATATGAACTGACCATCAGTAGATGTTCTTAATTCATTCATTGTGACAAATGCATTTTCTTCATAAATCGTCCTTTCAAGTTTATTATAATGAAGATCAGGTGATGGTTCTTCTTCTTCGATCCAAAAATCAGTATGTTCAATATAATCAATATCAACTGGATCATATGTTCTCTTCTTACTAAGCGCTCTGAACACATAATAAAGCAATTATAAAATCAATAACAAAAATAAAATTAATGAAATAAAAACAAAAAAATAAAATACCTGTTCTTCATTCGCAGATTATAAGTAACGTAAACAAGGTCATTAAGTCTTTGATGTTCCAAACGATT
>JAOSBN010000006.1:4453059-4471201 GCA_027563595.1 Erythroxylum suave | reverse complement strand
TTATATGTTACAATCATTAACAAATTAAATGTAACGTTTTATCATTAAATATAATGAAAATATAAATGTAAAAAAATAATTAAAACCATTACCGACGGACACATGGAATTCCGTTGGTATAATGGTATTACTTGAAGACAATTTACCGACGGTAGATCGATATCCGTCGGTAATTTTACAGACGAAAAAATAGTTCGGTCGCTAATTTACAGACGGAAGGTCATCTGACCGTCGGTAAACATTACCGACGGTAAGTTCCCTTCTGTCGCTAACTTTAGCGACGCTAGGTTAATTTCCGTCGGTAAAGTTAGCTACGGCCGTATCAACGACGTTTTCAGACTGTCGGTATTGTCCATCGCTAAACTACAATTTTCTTGTAGTGTAAGACTATGTTTGGATTTGCAGTACAGTGAGGATAAATATTTATCTACTGCAGTTTTCAAACGCAATCACATGTTTAGATCTACAGGCAAACAACTAAAGGTTGGAGGAAAGTGCAGTGCCATCGTAAAAATCGATAAATAGAAAGAGGGTTGTAGTAGCAAAGTGCTTCTGTGGTAAAAATTCTACTTTCTATTAATAACGTTCTAATTATTATTATTTTCTATTATACTCTCAAGTATTATTATGAGCATGACGAATGTGTAGATTTCATGAATAATTATACTTTATCAAATAGTTTATTTCTAATTTTTATTTTCTTTATTTTAATTTAATATTTTACTATTTATAATTTTAATTATATAATATTAAAAGTACCTAAATTTCTAAAATTCACATTATCATTTTTAAATAATATAAATAAGCACATATCAAAAAAAAGATAACGATAGATATGTTATATATTTTATCATTTATAATTTTAAATTTATATGACTAATAATATTTTTAATTATTTATACAACAATTAATAGATTATCAAATTAATGAATTTTTTAGTCATTTTATCTCTTTTCAGCAACTGCAACTGCATTTGTCAAACACATATTTTCACGTTTCAGCAGTTACTAAAACATCAATCCCAAATATATAAGTATTTATCATTTTAGCAGGTTGATTTTAATAGATTATCAACCGCCACCACTTCCCCAAACTAAGCCTAAAATTTTCAAGTAATTTTTATTGTTTTATGATAAAAATAACTATAGTGTTGATATTCAGATTAGACATAAATAAGAGGAATGTGAATTATATGTATTCATATTTTGCATTATCTAAAAGTTAGTAAAAAAATTTGTTGTTATGATGTATGAATACGACAAATTTATATAAGAGTATCACAAAACAAAAAAAACAATATCAAAAGAGAATATGAAAAGAGATATAAAATCTATTTATAATAGTTTAACTAAATAACTATTAACTTATGTTCAGTTCTAAAATCGACTTGAGAATTTAGTTTTTCTTTTAATATGTGAAGAGAAATCTTTTAAATATTATCTTCTTTGTCATGGGTGAATATAAACGCTTACAATCATCTTACTTTACTATTGGTGAAAAGTTACTTCTTATAAATCTTGTTCAAGATTAAGAAAAACCACCCGATTGTATATATCAAGTAATTTCTACAATTGTTATACTAGCACAATCACTATTCTCAATGTTTTGAAAACAGGACCTATATTAAACTAGTAAAGAACGATGTTTAAGGTTTAAAAATTTAATTGATATAAAATTGTTATGAAATCAGTATATAATCAATAAGAAGTAAAGATATAAGAATGAGTAAAAATAAAATATAAAATATAATATTTTCTTGAAATAAAAAGAATATACTTAATCAATTAATAATAAAACTAATAATTAAAACTAAAATTGGGTTTAACATAAAGCTTAGAATAATAGTAAAACTCAAAATTATGTTTATGACGAGGTTGAAACTCATCATCATTAAAAGTTCTGAATTCTCTAATAATATTTTAAGATTCGTAAATTACACTTTCATCTAAAGTACCTGTATCAACATCTTCTACTACATTAAAGTAAACTACAAATTAGTAATGTCTGAATTATTCTCTATTGTAATATATTATACTTTTAATTTTAAGTATGTTCAAAATAAGATATCAACTAGTCATCAATAGATGTTTTAATTAATTCATTCATTATTACAAATCCATTTTCTTCATAACTCACCCTTTCGAATTCATTATAATCAAGATTAAGCAATGATTTTTTTCTAGGATAAAAAAATTAATATAGTTAATACAAACAATATCAATTGAAACATATGTTTTCTTTTACTAAGCACTATGAATAAATAATAGAAAATTATAAAATCAATAACAGAAATGTAATTACTTTAAAAATCAAATTCAACTGATAAAAATACATATTCTTTATCCTCAGATTATAAGTAGCGTCAACAAAGTCATCGAGTCCTTGATTTTATGAATACATTTAAAAACGCTTCAGTTACGTTTACAACTCTATGCAATAATTGTTTAAATAAGTAATTTAATAATAAAATTTCCAACGTTATAGTAGTTTCACCAAATAATCTCTGCTACTCATCTGTATTCTAAATTAATAGTTATAAATAATTAAACATAAAAATATATTATCAATAAGTAAAGGATAAACTAAAAGCACAAAAACTGGACATTTTTATCGTAAGTTCTCTCGTTGCACAAGATCTAGCAAAACATTCTAAACCTTTATGATATAATTTAATTTCATTTGTCACTTTTAATTACTCTTTATTAGAGAAAATACCTTTGCATTATATCATATCAAATTGATTACCCATAATATCAAAATCTATACACACATCTCCATTATATAAGTAGTAAGAATTAGGAAAGTAAGTCACTGAATAGATCCTTTAAGTAAGATGCTGATCTCATCGTTGGCCAAGAATATCTATATAAAGCTTGTATACTTTCTCATTCCCTTTAAAAATATTCATAATTGTTTTTAAAAAACTATACTATAAGGCCTTAATATATACCCTAGAAGTATTATAGCATGTCTAGGGTATATTAATAAGTGCACGTAATGAATTAAGTGTATCTAAGCATAGTAAGAGACATAATGGTACTTAATGTAAACGAAATAGGTAAATCGGTAATTTGTTCATTTCAACATGGACATACATACTTAGATGGGAAATATAGATGAGAATAAAATTAATTGATGAGATTATAGGCCAATGTGGGAATTAAAGGAAGAAGAAGGACTAAATGTGCAATTTTCTTAAATTTAACTCAAATTAAAGTATGTGTGATTAATAGGATTAAAGCATGTTTGACCAATAAGATTAATGCATATGTGTGTCCAATAGAATTATAACACATGATCCAATAGGATTGTAACACATGGCCCAATAGGATTGTAACACATAGTCTAATAGGATTGTAACACATGGTCCAATGGGTTTGAAACATGTGTCTAAGACTAAAAAATTCATGTGGAGAGTAGAAGAGAGGGCATAGGAACATGTATGTAGGGCATAATTTTCTCTTCTCACCTTTTTTCCATTCCATCTCCTTAATCACACCATTTTTTGCATAAGGAATCAAGTTGATCCTAGGTGAAAATCAAGGTAAAAGTTTATGGTTTATCTTTTCATCTTCACCTTTCTTGCTTTGCTTATGGATAACTGAAATTATAAGGTTGGAAGTGGGATTAAGATGTGTATTTGTGATGTTTCTAGTTGGTGAATCAAGCAAAGCCAAAGATGAAGGGAAGGAAAGGCATTAGAAGAACTACTTTGTCAATTTTAAGGTTTGGGACTACACTTAGTCTAATTTTTCTTTGTGTGTATGTTTGAATGGATACAAAGATTCATTTGGGTATGCAACAGTTGCTAGGATGATGGTTTCTTGTTATTTTGGTGTTATCTTTCATAGAATTTGTTGAATATGATAAGAGAGTATCGTGTAGTAGAATTCTGTCTAGGGTTTGTTCAACCAGTCACATTGTTTAGGTCATAACTAAGCCTGCATACCTCTAAATTGCATGATTTTAGTTGAATATGAAAACTAAGACATAGAACTTGAAATATCTTTAGGAGATTCTGACTTAATTATGGCTTTATGACATTGTAAATTCAGATCCAAAATGATGACCTGATATTACCCCTACTTTGGAGCAGCTTGTGATTTTTGGTATATCTCATGATTTAGAAGTCCAAATAACTTTATTTTTAGTTCTTTAGAAACTAGAGACATATTTGAACAAGTTTCCAATAGACTTCAAAACCTAATTTGAACTTTTTTACATGAAAATTTCAGAATAAGTGGAGGTATGCATTATAGGCAGGGGACACAACGGGAAGGAAATTACACTATTTTGTGTTTGTTTTCATTTCTGATTTTTACCGATTCTTATCTAAACCTTTTTGAATATGTATGAAACTTTTCAAACAACTAGAAATAAATCAAATAAGACTTACCTCATGTGAATTGGGTGATTAAATATTGGAATTTAAGATTAAGCATAATGCATAGTAAAGAAAATTTACATGTACATAAATGATTTGTATACATATTTATTGTTCATATAAGTATGGTACGTTCATACAAGTATGATTTTGATACCCTTCTAATGGTGGTAAGCTATGACTCACATGTATGAATGCAAATACATAATTTATGGCTTGAAATGTATATCATATGATTTGTCAATATATGAATTTTGAAATTGACAAATGGTTAAATGAAATGTTATAGTGCTTGCGCTATTAGCTTGGTGGTGGATAAATAGACATACCTGTAGGATTATAGTATAACTGCTACAGTTTTGACACCATTGGTGTCTTCATTTCGAGACTACAGTGTCTTCATAGTTCGATACCTTCAGGTATCTACAGTTTGATACTTTCGAGTATCTATAGTTCGATGCAATCGGGTATCTACAATTCAATACTTTCGAGTATCCACATTTTTTATATCTTCAGATATCCACAACTCTCATTATCTATAGTAATAGGAATGTGCAGGCCTAAGACATAAAGTAAAGTAAATGGTTATAAACAAGAAATATAACACGACGACATCAATAATCACTATTGATGAGCATTTGCATTTGTATTGATAATTTGTATCAATGAGCATTGAATATCAATGTTTGGCTTATGAATGTGAATTCACAATATATGAATAACATATTGAAGCATGTTTGCATTATGTGCTTTAATTAAGTATACCATCACTATTTATTTATATGAATTGTGATGGTTATAAATGCGTGTGCTTGGTGGATGATTGTTGTAAGTGGTTATTGAAACTAAGTGTTTTCTCCACTAAGCTTTCAAGCTTAGCACGTTTGTTAATCCGTGTAGGTCCAAGTCATAGGAGTGAAGTAGAGGGAACATTTGCAGGGACCAAGGCCAACAGCTAGGAGAAAAATACCTTTGGAATTTGTTTTAGTTAAAGATGATTGTAGATGTAATGAGGGAAATTGTGTGTGTTCTTTTTGGATTACCATGTAAATATAAAGATGTAATACTACTTTTAAATGATAATGTTAAGTGATATGAAATTTTGTAATGTGTATATTTATAACATTGAATAGAAATGTATGTCTTGAATGTATGCACAGAAAACTGGTTGCTATATATGTGGGTGGTTGTAGATTTCGTATAGGGGATGTTACATTTGTGGTATCAGAGCACAGTTTAGGTGGTTTTGATCAATATGAGTCTGGTAATGTGTGATATGGTTTAGTTTTAATGTTGGCCTAATGCAGATGTCTTAGTTTTTTTTATATAAATAGTAGAGATGAAAAGACCTTGTGAAGCTGATGAGGTGTGTGGTAGGGAGAGACCAATTAGTTTTAGGTTCTCCTGAGCCTCCAAGGAGTCTATGATAGAATGTTATTAGTAGATCGACTAACCTATGATATACATATGACTAGTCCATTAGGCCATAGTGTAATGTGAATAGAGTGTATAGAGATTACCTGATAATGATACATAGGAAATAGTTTCCTGCTGATCTGATAGAATATTCGTTCCATAAATTTGACTTGATCTTGGGCATGGATTGGTTGTCCAAACACCAAGCTATAGTTAATTGTAGGTTAAAAATAGGCGTGCTTCAAGATTATAATGGTTTGGAAATAGGGGTGTATGGTATTCGGTTTAGTCCTTTAACTAGGATAATATCAACCATGTAAGCAAGACGACCTTTTAAAAAAAGTTGTGAGGCGCTTTAGTACTTGATTCAAAAAGGGAGAAGGTGAACTTACAAGACATACCGGTAGTAAATTAGTTACCTAATGTGTTTTCAAAAGAGTTACCGAGTTTGTCACCCGAGAGGGAGGTAGAATTATCTATTGAGGTTGTATCTTGTACTGCTCTTATTTCAAGAGTACCTTATAGAATGGCTCCTACTGAGTTAAAAGGGTTAAAGATTCAGTTACAAGAGCTTCTGAACAAGAGTTTTATCTTGCTCCAGTATGTCACTATAGGGAGCTCCAATTCTTTTTGTCAAAAGAACGATGGCACATTACGAATGTGTATAGGTTATAGACAGTTGAGCAAGGTGACTGTAAATATTAAGTATCCATTGCCCAGAATAGAAGATTTGTTTAATCAGTTGAAAGGTGCAGGAGTGTTCTCTAAGATTGATTTACGGTCGGGTTATTACCTTTGGATAAAAGAGGTAGATGTTCCAAAGATTGTATTTAAGGCCCGATAAGGTCACTGTGATGCCTTTCGGGCTAACTAATGCATTGGTTGCTTTTATGGATTTGATGAATAGGGTGTTTCGACCTTACTTAGAACTTTGCATGGCCAGATGAAAGTTGATTGGATTATCTTCAAGAACACCAATGTCAACCTCATATTCTTAGAGAAATATGATGTAATCATCTGGAATCACACTTCTCCTTTCTCTAGCGGATCTCCTTAATGACATTAGCTCTTGAGGTTGGTGAGTTTGTTCTCCGAGAATAATTTCTGTAATCTAAACAAGGAGTTCCTCAACATTGTCTTGTTGTTCTAGATTTGTTACTTCAACAATATCAGGAATAAAACTCATATCATTGTCAATAACAACTAGAGGAATATTAACATATTCCTCTTCAAAGACAATGTCTCTTGCCTTATCTCCTCTCCCAAACTCAACATCCTCAAAGAACCAAGCATTTCCTGTCTCAAAAATTAACTGTACAGTGGGATCATAAAACTTGTAACCCCTAAATCTTTCTGAGTATCCAACAAAATAACAACTAACAGTTTTGGAATCCAGTTTTTTTTCAATTAGCTTATATGGCATTACCTTAGCTGGACAACCCAAATGTGCAAGTAGTTCAAACTAGGCCTTTTACCTGTCCAAAGCTTATGAGGGGTTTTGGTAGTAGCTTTAGTTGGAATCCTATTGAGTATGTAAGTCGTAGTCTTTAATGCTTCTCCCCAAAGAGATTTTGGTAAAACAGAATGACTAATCATACTCCTTACCAGATCCTTCAGTGTTCTATTTCACCTTCTGGCAACACCATTGATGCTAGGACATCCTGGCATGGTGTACTGTGGAACGATATCACACTCTTTAAGGAACTTAGCAAATGGTTCTGAATGTTGTTCACCTGATTCTGTCATATCTATCATAGTATTTACTACCACAGTCAAATCTGACACTTTTTATTCCTTTTTTGAGTTGATTCTCAACCTCAGCCATATACTTTTTAAACATGTTCAGAGACTGGAACTTCTCATGAATAAGATATAAGTAGCCATAATTGGGGTCATCGTCTATGAATGTAATAAAATATTGCTGAACATTCCATGAAATTGTAGGGAATGGGCCACAAATGTCTATATGTACAAGTTCTAAGATGTCCATAGCCCTATTGGCACCTGATTTCCTTAAGTTTGTCTGTTTCCCTTTAATACAATTAATACAATTTTCAAAATCTGCATAATCAAGGCGATCAAGAATTCTATCAGACATAAGACATTCAATTCTTTATTTAGAGATATGCCCTAAATGTTTGTGCCATAATGAAGCAAAATTTTCATCGGTTAATTTTCACTTTATATCTCTATATACATGCAAAGTTTCAATATATGAGGCACTTTATACCTCTATATACATGCAAAGTTTCAATATGTGAGGCAACCGTATTAATCAAATATAGGTTATCAACAAATGATAAAGGATCGATACCAACAAGCATTGAATCTTTAAAAAGACTAAATTGACCATTTCCAAATGAACAAGAGTAACCAAATTTGTCCAATGCAGAAATAGAAACTAAATTCCGTTTAAATGAAGGTACAATATAACTCTCATTCAAATCCAAATAATAACCGTTCTTTAACAATAACCTAAAGTTCTAATAGCCTCAACTTGTACCACTTTACCATTGCCCACATAGATGTATCTTTCACCATCAATTTGTTTTCGATAGCTTAGTCAACCCTGCATAAACACAATGATGTGAGTAGTAGCACCAAAATCTAGCCACCAAGTGTGCATAGGTATCGAAATTAATTAATCTTATAACAAACCAAAGCAAGAATTGTACCTTTCTTTGCATGCCGTGACTGATATTTGGTATGATCATTTTTCTTGTGTGTAGTACTTTCACAGAAAAAATAGGCCAAAGCCTTATCCTGTTGCTTATGTTATTTCTTTTGTGGTGCAACACCTGTAACTTCCTTACCCTTCTTTCTTTTCAAATTCTTGTCCTTTAAAATAGTTTCCAAATGAGCACTCTCTGTCTTCTCTTAATTTAGCCTTTCCTCTTCTTACACACAATGAGAAATGAGCTCATTTAGAGTCCAAGTCTCTTTATAACAGTTGTAGCTAACCTTAAACTAACTGGATTGTGTGAGAAGAGATATCAAAACTAAGTACACAAGCAAGTCCTCAGACAACTCTAACTTTAGTGCCTTTAGTTTCGAAGCAAGATGATGCATCTCCAAAATGTACTCGCTTATGTTTCCTTTTCCCTTATACCTCATTGAAATGAGATTTGTCAAAATCGTACTTGTTTCAGCCTTTTCGCTTTTGACAAACCTCTTTTTGATTTCCTCAATGTAATCTGTGGCGATAGTTACCCCTTCAAACATAGTGCCCCTAAAGGTTTCTAGAATAACACACTTTATGATCATAAGACTCATGCAATTTGAATGTTTCCATTTTTCCATATCCCTCTTATCATTAGAGAAACTGTTAGCCGTAAGATCAACAGGTTCTTCAGTTCTTAATGCAAGGTCTAGATCTGTGACACTGAGAACAATCATAGTGTTCTCTTTCCATGCCTTAAAGTTTATGTCGTAAGCACAAGAATGGAATTGATGCAGGCAGTAATAGTAGAAGCAAAAGTAGCAACTGAATAGAGAACAAAACAACCAACAAACAAGCTCACATAAATTCCTCATAATCATATAAAATAAAGCCCACACAAGATACCTAACACAACATTAATATTTAGTCTTTGGACAAAAATATCAACTTGCAAGTGGTACTCTTGGTGCAGTAACCAAATATTGACAATAACAAAAATGTCAAATAATTAACCTTTCTTTGGACTGATTAATTGTTCACATAGATAACCTCATAATTGTCACATATTTATCACAAGTGTACATGTATTTTGGCCAAAATATTGACCTTCCTTTGAGCCAGTCAATACTTGCATACACATACACAACTATCTTAATATTATAAAATAAATTAATTTATTTAGTTTACAATATTAATAAAAGATGAATTATACCAATATTTTATCCATTGGTTGTTTAGTCAAGCCTTTTATTAAAACCAAAAGGAATGTTGAGAGACTTGGACAAACAGTAAAGAACTTTGAAAACGCCCATAAATGATTTAACATAAAAGAGTTTTCTTTATATTAGTTGATATAATTTAATTCTTTACAGTAAAAACCATCATTAATCACATAAATAATTATGCTAAATCATTAAGAGTATTTAGATTTGTTGTGGAAGCATATTTAGATCTATGAGAACAACGAATTTTTTCAATTTTGCAATTATTCGTCTTTCAAGTCAATATGTAAGTCTGTTTTCTCTCAAGAACTGTCTTTTCTCTGACTGATGAAATATCTGAAAAGACAATCATTCTTTTGATTTGGGACTACAACCGTGACTCTTTACATAATTTGTCTTATTTCTATTTTGGCCCATTGTGAAATAGAAATCAGACTATTGAGTCTCTACATGTTAAAGTCTATACTTTATTAAATGTCATATAATCTAAAATCTTTAACCTTAATAGATCACTTTAACCGAGTTAACTTTACGATAGGTCATAATATTCAATTAATTTATATATATATATAAATCCAACACAGATGACAATGACATCATAGGTTCAGATTTCTTAGACTAGATACTGACATTAATTTGAGGATATACTGGTGGATAACGGATGCACGGCTGCGGACATCAGTTTGGCAAGCAGTTGAGAACCAGGGCACCATGGAATTTATACCTCCAATTCATCTGGTTTCCCTCGATGCCAATGCCCTTTAAATTTGAAGCTGATCCAAGTGCAAAATGTTTTGCAAAAGATTGCACGTCTAGTTTCAGTATAGTCACACATCACACATCTCTTTATGGAATTTATCTACCAAATGATCTGATCAACCAAACTAGTGTGCACTGATGTAGAAGTTCCTGCTTGAAGGATGAGGCGTGTAAAGCTGCAACATATGATAATGACGGAACTCCTCAATATCAAATAAAGGCAACTCTTTACTGATCTGGGCATTATCAAGGTGTGCTCATACCTGTTGATCCCAGCTTAGCAAGATCTTTATCAGCAAAATCTCCAGTCAAACGTTTTAATATGTTGTGCATTCCTTATATTTGATTGGAGCAGCTTCATGCATACTTTTTGTGTTTGTGGTATTCCAATTGATGTTTGGCTTCTTTGTGAATTAGGCCGCAAGTTATTAGTATGTGAATATGTTAAAACTAATTTTTTGGAGAAACATATAAAAGAAAATTAGGAAGAGAATGACCAACTTGGAGAGTCAACATCTGCTTGTTTAAGTGTGACAATGGTCGGATGCAAAATGACACGAATTTACAGCAAGTCTCTAAAAACCTGAAATTTGGTCAAATTAAAATGAAACAAAGTGAATGATAATTAAGGGGCTTTTTTTTGTGCTTGAATTTTGATTTTTGTTTTTAAGTTCAGTAATAAAAAACTATTTGTTTGAGTTTTTATTTCTATTTTTATTTTGATGTCTTCCTATTTTTATCATTTCATGAAAAACATAAAATAATTTTTATTTTTGGTTTAATAATATGACTTACTATAATGGACCAATCATTTAATTATGTAATAAAGAAAAAAAAGAATATTAGTTCTGCCTTAACCTGGACACGATAATGCGGTAACGACGGAAATTGCGGGATCGAGAGTAGCCAGGCAGGCGTCGCAGTCAAGTTGATGGATTTAAGGCAGGAGCTTGGCGCAATTCCAGCAGCGATCCTAAAGGTACCCGAGTTTGAAACGAATAAATATTAGATACCCTTATTCTTGCTCTTTGTTAATTTAACTTCTGGAGCATTTGGCAAAATTGGACAGACAGGCAAGTTCATGTCCCTATATATCATCCCAAAAAAGTCAGCAACAGTTCAGCACAAAAATGGAGAAAAGCTAAATTTAGTCCACCCTTCGGGGTCAGGAAAGCTCCGATTGCCAATTGCAGTAGTAAAGAATTCACATTTCAGAACAAACGCAGGGTAAAAACCAAATAAGCTAAAACATTATTGTTTAAACCAATAAGATTATTCACTTCCGTTATAGTTGAATAAAACATTTACCTGTACCTACTGGAATCAGAATTATCACCATAAAGGCAAATTTGCCGTTTTCCATTTTTGGGCGCAACCCGGCATTATTAATGCATTTGGCATCTGTTTCTGTTGGAAGCTATCATATGTCAGTAGTTGCCAAAAAATGGCACCGTAAGTTTTGAACCTGATATCAAGCTTCTGTTCTAAACAGAGCAAGGCTTAATCTACACAATTATGAATGGATTAACACAGACAATTAAATCAAAATCTTCAGGCTTTTAGCTCGTCATATGTTACAAGCTAGCCTCAACTAACTCTTTGCAAGAAACCTCCTGCAGTCAAAAGGAGGTGGTGGCAAATCAACAGTTATAGTACCCTCCAGGACCTGCACCACCTCTCCCATCAAAGGTCTTGCATGCTCATCAATTTGAAGGCACCAGAATGCGATTCTCAATACTCGCTCTAACTCATCTAAGTTCACCTCATCCTCAATTCTTTTATCAACCACCAGGCCTGGGTGTCCTTCATTCAATTTCTCATATGCCCACCTACAAACATCCTCCAAGTTTTGACTGCCAGTAACCAACATTAGCACAATCTTGCCGAAATCCTCGACGTCTTTTTGTCCACCCAATGACCCCTCACCTCGTAATCCACCCAACCAGAATTCACTCACCTTGGCCTCGAAATTCTTATCCAAAACAATGTTCTCACATTTCAAATTCCCATGGCTCATAAATTCCCTGCATCTTCTGTGTAAGTAACATAAAGCCCTTGCCACACTTAAACAAATGTTAACTCTCCGAGTCCAAGTCAATCTCTTACCCAACTCATCCTCTTGTATATATTTCTCCAGAGAACCGTTTCTAGCATATTCATAGACCAAAAACCTGTGACCTAATTCACAACAATACCCATGCAGCTTTAACAGGTTTTTGTGATGAATGCTTCCAATCTTTGAAACAAATGCTCTGAACTTCTTTTCTCTTATGGTTGTTTCGATGTTTGTGACTATTGCAAGCTGGTGGTCTAAAAGTTTGCCCCTATACATTTTCAGCCCAATTTGGTATTTGAAATTCTTTGTCATGCCCTTGATTTCTTCAAAGGAGAATACAATCAAATCCTTTGTGTTTGCAGAAAAGTAAGTCAATGCAGTTTGTTTCTGTCCATACTTCCATCTTCTATAGATAAAAATGCCAAATATCAGCTGGAATATTATAAACACAAAAAGTGTGCATAGGGCTGCTCCGATCAAACAAGGAATGCACAACATATTAGAATGTTTGACTGGAGATTTTGTTGGTAAAGATCTTGCTAGGCTGGGGTCAACAGCAAACGGGTCTGAACATACCTTTATGAAGGATATAGAACTCAAAGAGGAGTCTGAATACCCAGAATAGTAAGGAGTTGTCTTTATTCGACACTGAGCAGTTCCATCATTAGTATATGTTGCAGCTTTACACGCCTCATCCTTCAAGCACAAGCTTCTACATTGGTGCAAACTCGTTCGGTTGATCAAATCATTCGGTGGATAAATTCCATAAAGAGATGTGTGTTCATATGTAACCATACTGAAACTAGACATGCAGTCCTGTGGAAAACATTTGGAACTTGGATCAGCTGTAGATTTTAAAGGACATTCGCATTGAGGGAAACCAGATGAATTGAAGGTACAAATCCCATGATGCCCACAAAATGCAAAAACTTTGCACTGATTCTCAACTGCTTGCCAAACTGATGTCCACAGCTGTGAATCCTTTACCCACGAGTATATCCTCAAATTACCGTCCACATCCAGTCTAAGAAACCTAAAATCTATGCTGTCATTGTGATCTGCTCCAAAGACAGACCAAACAGGATTAAAATTAAGGTCCACAAGTTGCAAAACCCCCCCAGAGGTTAGAATTGCGCTGATATTTGAGGTGGATGTATTTCCACTTGTCCAATAAAGGACAGAAGCTTCCCACCTGAGTTGTAATTCACCTGAAGCATTCATGATAAGAGTGTAGTAACTTGATATAGAATTTTTGCTTGCAGCTCTAAGCGTTTTATGAGCAAATAATCTCTGACCTGGAAGAAGCGTGTCAGTGGGATAATCAAAGCTTTGCCAAACCACATCATTCTTTGCATTCAAGAGAACAAGATTTCCATCATTGCGCAAAAAAGCCGCAACAACACCTAATTGACTTGTGTTAGTAGTCCATACAATAACACCCTTCAACGTATCAACCAAGACAAGTTCCCCATTGTCAGACAGTTGGAAGTAGGACTTATCGCTGACTGAGATATCACCACCAGCAACCCAAACCAACGTTTGCTTGCTGATAGAAATAGATTTAGAACTGAAACGAATCCCAATACCAAACTGGTTAGACTGATCAGAATGGTTGAAGAAACCAAAGGAAAAATCCCCACTTGGGGACACCCATGAGGAGTTGTTATCATGAACAAAAATTTTTGCACCGAGGGGCACTTGTGAACTGACAAAATTAATTATTATGAGAAAGACAGTGCAGATACGTAGCAGAAAATTTGGAGCAAGGAAGAACTCTTGCATGATAATCAATCTGCATAAAAAAGAAACCAAAGCAAAGAGAGGAATACATTAACTGACTAGTAAATAAAGAACCATACCCGTTGAATAAAACTACAGAATGCTGGACTGATTGACTGTAAATACTGCATATTTGATTCCATCCATATATCTATTTTCTTCCCTATGATATCTAGTCTCAATAAGAATGCTAGTTCTTACCGTTCATATGTTATGATATGAATATACCACACCAATTCGTTATGTATGGATGATTGATTATCGAATCTTCTTCTTTTTTAGTTTTAGTTTTATTCAAGTCATATATGTCTCTAAATTGAAATAATAGAATTGGATTTCAATGAAAATGGAGAAATATCAAATAGAACTAGATAGATCTCGAAAAAATGACTTTCTATACCCACTTATCTTTCGGGAGAATCAATGTGTAAATTCCAGCCCTCCTTTTCTTTTTTGTGATAGTGAGTACTTTCTAACTTCTCTTGTAACGCAGGGACCTTTCTTAACCCCAGGTGGTGAAGAGCCAACATCGCGGTGCCAAACTTTCCCGTCGATGTGAGCTCTTAGGGAAGATCAACATGTTATCCCTAAAGATCCAATTTTGAGTACCTCTACAGGATAGATCTCAACAGAAAACTGAAGAGTAACAGCAGCAAGTGATTGAGTTCAGTAGTTCCTCATTTTTTATTGTGCAAACCAACGAGAATGATAATCTTGACCAAGTCTGAAACCAAGTGGATTTATTTTTTGTCCCATAATCCTCCACTACTATACATATCATCAAATGCCATAGTTGTGGACTTTTTTTTTTTTCCACCCCGATTTTTTGACTCCTATGTTATATTCTTCATAGTCTTCATATAATGATAGATTTTTAATACATTAACTGGCTCATAAATACAGAACCAACCCATTGAATAAAACTACAGAATGCTGGACTGATTGACTAACTCAATGAGTGCCCAAACAAAAGTCAAACAGTGCAAGAGAGACAATAATAAAGACTTGTGTACCTGAAAGGACAACTATAAAACATAACAAACCTACTTGAAGCTGAGTATTCAACAACCGATCACAAACACAAAAACAACGGCTGGTCTGTGAGAGAAGTTGATAGGGAAATTATTATAGAGAATATCTCTATTCAACATGAACAAAAGGTCACAGTTAGCACTTAGGTCTCGTCCTTTTAATTCTGCCAAATTCACTTTTCCTTTCCCTTCCTTACCTTAACCAGCTTTGTGTTTTCAATGTTTTGGATGGATTTTAGGTACATGGTTGGGTATTTATTATATTTCTTAATTGTGGGCAGATTGCAATCAACACAAAACATAAAAACGCAGCATAAAATGCAATGTTTGACTAGAGATCAAATCTACATAGAGAAATTGATAAACCAAATCATCTGGTGTCATTACCCTTTTCTTCTGAAAATCATTGATAAAATATGAGCACTAAACAGTAGAGGACTGATGATATAGTTCCAAATTTTCATTGATGTATACTTCAATAAACTTTTAGACAAGTACGAGCAAAAAAAAAGTTGATAACTTCCATTTCTACTAAGTATTAGACTAACTGAGGTTCTAATATATGATTTTGATCATAATAAAATAGGTTATTTCTATTGTCTTAATATTTGGAGATATTAGTAAAGTAATTTATCAAATATTGAAGTAATATGTCAAAGATTCAATGGAAGGACTAAGTGAGTAAAGATTCCAACTTAATGAATTGAGCAATCAAAGAATGAACAAGAATGAGTAAAGTAGAGCATATATACAATTCAAAAAAGTTTTAAGTACAATTCTAAGGAAAATATTTGCATATTTCGTGCACATCAAGAACCTATAGTTAGATTGACCTAGGCTCATATATTAGGGATTGAACAGAGTACTAGATATAGACCTATGTGACCCGTCTAGTTTTAGAGCAACCTTTAATCAAGTTTCAAAGAACTTAGTGCATTCTTAGTTGTGTTAATAAGATAGATGAATCAGTTATTAATAGAGGAAAATGTGGCTGTACATCAATAGGTGAATAGTCATTACACTAGAAAACTTAGCTGGTCCAAATGGTAGAATTGCTAATTAACTAAATCAATAATCCAAGATGATGCTAGGGGAAATTGGTCTTGCTGTTAGGATGTGTAAAAATTATGTCCAATCAATAAGTTTTCTCTTGTTGTTTATAACACTAACACCATCAACTCTAGGAAAGTGGTTAAGAGATTAAGCGCAGAAATCCATCTTAATCTCTAAATACGGGTATAAAACTTCCGGATGGGCTCAGGCCTATAAACACTTTTATCTACTCTCATCAAGCCTTCAAATGGATCAAAAGAATAAAATGAGACTAGTTTGTTTGAGAAAATTGCCGCAAAACGGATGAAGCCTAACTTAAATTAATCAACACAAAAACATGACCAAGTCCAAAAAAAAGTATTACCATTACTAATTTCTACACCATATTAACCTAAGAACCAAAAACAACAGACACAAAATAAAGAATCAACCATGTGAATAAACATTCATACTGAGATGACATACAATCACAGTTAAATAAATCGGTTACCGTTCGAAATTCCAATAATTTTTGTTAAAAAATTAAATAATGCAAACATCCCTTTTAAAAGAAACAATTACTAAACAACGACTGAATCAAAAATGAAAATTCTTCCAACATTGCCGACCATAAGAACGCTATTATACAAACCCAATTCTGGGAAAAAAAAAAAGGAAAGGAAAACACCACATCACACTTGAGAACAAATAACAACTGATAATAAAAACTAAAAGCATCGTGGTTGGAGATTTTACCTTTAAAATCGTCGATGCTTCGTGTTTCACTTGTGTTTCCTAGAACTCCCCAAGGCCTAAGATCCTAGCTAACGGCTTTCAATTATAAAACCAGAATAATGAGAAGCAAAAAGAAAGTACTGATCAAAGGAGGAAGAAACCATTATATGCTTAGAAGAGCTTAATGTCCTCAACTCTAGAGTGAACCTTAAGAAGAGTTTAGAGAGAGGGTTTTAAAGCTACAGTCTCTTTGATTCCCAAGAGGGAAATAAAAGAGCATTTTAACGGCCGAGATTATATCTTCAAGATTACATGGTCGATATCAACTTGGTACTTTTGATGATTTTGGATGGACATCTGAGACAGTGCCATGTCCGTAGGCGACAGCTCACTATTCAGTCCGTGGGCCAAGCTAACATCCGATGGGGGCTGGTAATGTCAACTATAAAATCTATGAGAGTTTCTTGTCACTCTATAAACTCTTTGGACTGTTTCACAATTCTCCCTTGTGCATAGGGTTTCTCGAGCCCAATAAGAAGGTCAAGAATTTGTCTCGGTTCCTACTCCACACCTATCGCCGCCGCTAGAATCTACGACTCCGCCATTTTCTGTCTCTGAAGACCATCTGCCCGGCTTAATTTCCCCGACTTGGTGTACCAAGATGACGGGCTACGCGACATGTCCTCAGGCTGCTTCTATACGCAAGAAAGCCACTAAGGTTGGGGGTAAAGTTGACGCCTTGCAAACAGCTCTCCGTACATCATCAGAATGGAACACTAGTGGTGTGGTTCCAGGAAAACCTTGCTTAAACAAGTTTCCGAAAGACTTCGAGGAAGACGAATAAAAAGGTGCGATCTTCTTGTAGCTGTTTATGATCTTTTTTTTCTTCATGGAACGGGGTTCAACATGTTCTTATGATCTTTTCAGATATTGTGCGGGAGAATTTCTGCAAAGAATAGCTGTCTGTTTGGTTAATATCTTTAAGATGCAGAGACGGGACGGGACAGAACAGTGAAGACAGGACAGAACAAAAATTGAAGACAGAGAGGTGTTTGGTTGCGATGGACA
>JAOSBN010000006.1:4437278-4452959 GCA_027563595.1 Erythroxylum suave | reverse complement strand
AAACACATGCAAGGACAGAACTCTACTGTCCTTGTCCACTGTCTTCATGTCCTCAGACATCAACCAAACACACGGTAGGTGTCTTAAAGAAAGGCCTAATAGTTGCAATTTTGATAATTTTTCAACAAAAAAATTGTGTTTGATAAGTAATACTTAATAATTATCAATAATAATTAAAAATTAAATCAATCTTAAATTGTAAAAGTTTTGAACCTATCAATTTTTATAATAATTTTATTATTAAAATTTTGTTAATTTATTAATTATTCGATATAATCAATTCGTTTTATATAAATAAACAAATAAATTTTATTTAATAATTTATTTTTATTTAAATATAAATCTTTTTTTACAATTTTATTAAATTTTTTATTATAGCATCGGTATCTTTTCGGACATTGTCTCAATGCACATTGTATCGGACATCATTGTAGGGACATTTTGGGAATATGAATGAATTAACGCCAAACATAAATAAGAGACTTTATTAATTTATCACCGAGGGTTTACACTTTACATCTACCTGGTGATGAGGTTTTTTAACAGGATGAATTATGCCATGTGCCCTCATTTATTTCGAAGACATAAACTAACAGTTATAAGTCGGCCCGCGGTTACAATTCTACTGTTCAGAGTTATGTCTGAACAAATAAAAGTTAAATAAGTAATTTATAACTTGTCCAAATAACACATCCGTTGGAAGGATAGTTTACCACTCCAACCAACCAAGTGACTAACTGCTAAGTAATTATCTAAAAATAATTATCACTATTGCACTTCGCCGTAAAGATAAGAGGGTTTTGTAATGAATTGATTTGATTAGTTCAATTATAAAAATTTTGAAATTTTGAAATTTTTTGGTTAAGTTTTTAACATTTTAAATTAATTTAGTTTAATCACTTTTCATGTTAAATATCTATTAATTTATTAATTAATCAGTCAATTTTTATAAATTAATAAATTAAAATAAATCAGTTAATTTTTATTTGATAATCTTTTTAAATTAATTTTCAAATTATTTTATATGTAAAGACAATCTCTTTTAATCATATTTTAAAATTTAAATTTTATTTAATCTTTAGTCAATTTTGTGACAATTAAATACTGATTAAACCTTTGAAACTTTAAATTTTTATCTTACTAATTTGCAATATTGCCAAATTTGTGCTTCAACGACACTAGATAACTTTGTTCTGTCTTTTCACCGAAATGGATAATTTAGGCACCTGGCTTACAACATTATGAACCTTTGCTAATTTTCTAAACAACTTTGTTTGTATTAACTTTTGGTTGAAGCATGACACCATTATGCTATTGGAAATGTGCAGTTGTTTTGCTAGCCAGTTGTTGAAAATATGGTATTGCAGTAACTCTCTTTTCTGGTGGCATTAAATAAAAAGATAATTAGAAGAGAGACGTTTAGAGAAAAAACAACAATTGATACTTTTCTTGTTATGCTATTGATAAGACAGAGAAGATTGGAGAACAAAAGGAAATTTACTACTATATTTCTTAATCAAAATACACCACGCAAATGCTCTTTATAAAGAACTTTAACTTAACAACCAAAGCAAGAAATTAGGAAATAGAAAAATCACTTAGTAACAAACTAACTGTAGAAATGGACTCCATTATTCCACTACTGACTATTCCTAAGATTCGGTCGAATCAATTAAGACTAATATCCCCTCCTTTAAACTAGACATTTCAAATGTTCAGTTTAGCTAACAATATAGCCCTCCCCCAAATTTGGATCTTCCAAAGTGCACACTCCAAGTAACCTTTGCAACTTCAAGAAGTTGGCTAATTTGACAGGCTTCGTAAAAACATTGGCAACTTGATCTTCACTCTTGCAGAATATTATATTAATAACTTCATCTTTTGAGAGATCACGTAGGAAGTGATATCTTACATCTAAGTGCTTGCATCTCCCATGAAAGATGGGATTCTTTGAGAGTTTAATTGTCAAATTGTTGTCACAAAAAATCTGATTAGGTGCTTGTTGCTTGAACTAAAGCTCTTCTAAAAGATTCCTCAACCGAAAAGCTTGACATGCACAGGATGTTGCTATTACAAATTCAGCTTCAGTGGTTGATAAAGTAACTAGTGGTTGCTTTTTAGAACACTAAGAAATAACTACAGAACCCAAAATAAAAGCATAGTTGGAAGTACTTCTTCTGTCATCTACATTTGTAGCATAATCACTATCACAAAATCCAAATAAATTAGATTTTTCACCTATTTTATAGAAAAGCCCAAAATTAGTAGTTCTTTATAAGTATTGGAGAATCCTTTTTATAGCCAGAAGATGAATTACTTTTGGACTTTCCATATACTTACTAATCATACCTATGACTTGCATTATATCAAGTTGAGTAGTTGTCAAGTACATCATGCTTCCAACAATCTATTTGTAAAGAGTGCTATCAACTCCTTTCCTTGGAGTATTCTTCACAAGCTTCAATCCCTTTTCAACTGATGTAGTGATGACATTGTAGTTCATCATACCAAATCTATCCAAAATTTCCTCCAAATACTTCTTTTGACTGAGAAAAATTCCAGCAGTAGATTGCACAACTTCTATCCTGAGAAAATAATGCATCAACCCAAGATCAGACATGTCAAACTCACACATTATGGATTGCTTAAAATTTTCAAACATGGCACAATCATTTCTAGTATAAACCAAATCATTTACATAGAAACATACAATAAACAATTTTCCATCTTTAATTTTTGTATAAAGAGTATGCTTATATGGACACCTTTAAAGCCCTCCTTTAAAAAATAAGCATCTATACGGCTATACCAAGCTCTTGTTGGCTTGTTTTAGTCTATATAGAGCCTTTGTTAATTTATAAACTTTGTGTTCACTACCTGATTTCACATAACCAAGAGGTTGATCAATAGCTACCTCTTCTTCTAAGTCTCCACGTAAAAATGCTGACTTCACGTCTAGAAGGTTGGTGATAAATAACAAGTTGCTATCGCAACAAACAATCTAATTGTGTCATGTCTTGCAACTAGTGCAGACACTTTTGTTTAGTCGATGCCAAACTCTTGCTTGTACCTTTAGTTACAAGATGTGCTTTGTGTTTGTCAACTTCTCCATTCTTATTCAATTTCATCTTATAGACCCACTTCACACCAATAGTTTTTTTCCCTTTTGGAAGATCAATCAACTCCCAAGTATTATTTCTTTCAATGGGTGCTATTTCCTCATCCACAGCCTTTTGCTACTTCTTTTCTTTCATAGCAGCTTCGAAACTTATTGGATTGCAATCCAAAAACAAGGTAAAATGTGTGAGTGGATCCTCAAAATCATTAATATAAGGTACCTAATAGTCTGAAATCTATCCTGGCCTTCTTTTAATTCGTAGAGAATTTGGAGTAGTCATAGCTTGGAGCTGATCAATGTGTCTTTAAGCTACTATTGTGTTGTGAGGGAGTGAATGTATTTCATTTGATTGACCTTCAGGAGCAAGTACTACTGGTTCTTGTTGTTTTTGGAGCTACTATATGTCACCTTTATGTTCTTCTTCACTATTGTCTACTAGAATTTGTTGTTTGACAACATTATCATTACTCCAAGGCCAAAACTTCTCTTAGTTAAAGACAACATCTCAATTAACAACAATTTTCTTGGTGATAGGATTATACATTTTGTAAGCCTTTGACTAATTGCTAATACTAAGAAAGATACATTTTTCTCCCTTTTCGTCTAACTTCCTTCTCCTTTGATTTGGAACGAGAGCATATTTAATGCTTCCGAAAATTTTGAAGTGGTCTACTACAGTTCTCTGTCCACTCCAAGTTTCTTCAAGGGTCAGGTTTTGAACAACAAGAGTGGGACTTCTATTTAAGACATTAATGCTCTAACTGATTGCTTCAAGCTAGAAACTTTTAGGAACTCTACTCATTACTAATTGTACAATTTTTCCATTCACAGAGACCATTTTGTTAAGGTGTATAAGATGTTGTAACCTATCATTCGATGGCTTGTTTCTCACAAAATTTTACAAATTCATTTGACATATTCTCCTCCTCGATCAGTATGAAGTACTTGTAGGAAACTCTCAGTCTCCTTCTCAATATGTGTTTATAATTTTTGAAGTTTATCAAGGCTTCATATTTTTCCTGCAAAAAATATACCCAAACTTTCTGTCCATAGTCATCAATAAAAGTAATGACATATCGTTTACCTCCATTTGATATAGGGGTTATCAACCCATAAATATCTAAATACACTAATTCTAGTATCTTCTTTGCTCTACGAGCTTTACTTTTTGGAAAGGGATCTCGTTGTTGTTTGCTAACAATACAATCTTCACACAATTCAGATGGAGCTATCAAGAGAGGGAGACCAATCCCTATATCTTTCTGCAGCAAGGTCTTTAATCCACTCAAGCTTAGGTGACCATAGTGAAAATTCCGTAGCCATGTCACATCCTTCAATTTTTCCAAGAAGTATGAATAGGTGATATTATGGAGACAAAGCAGGCACATTCTATTTGCTTTCATTTTAACTTCAGCAATCAACCCCAACTTGGTATCTCAAATTCTACATACTATATTCTTAATACAAAACTCATACCCCTTTTTCTTGCAATTGTCCTAAACTAAGTAAGTTTGTCTTTACATTTGGTACAAACAGAACATTTGAAATAATGTGGTTTAGGTTTCTTTGAGTTTGGACAGGTACCTTTCCTTTCCCCATTACAGTGACCATTCAATCGTCACTAAACTTGACAGTGTCTCGAAAAGTTTCATCCAACTCAGAAAATGCCTTCTTTTCCCTACACATATAATTGCTGCAACCAGTGTCTAAATACCATATGTTCTTATGAGTTTCTTCCTTCTCATTACATGCCATCAAAAGAGACACCTCCTGAGACCCATATTCTTCTTCTTTCACGAAATTGGATTTTTCTCCTCCTTGTTTATTCAAAATAGTTCAACATTTAAACTAATAATGGTTATATTTATAACCTCTATTACATGAATGATGTCCTCCTCATCCTCTTCTTGGTCCCTGATTGTTTCTATTTTTTGTTTCTGGTTATCACGCCCTTTAATACTTTTGCCTCCTCTTTTTTGATCATCGTTGGTGGCTGATGAATAACAGTTGCTATTATTTGTGTGTGTGTATGTGTGTGTGTGTGTGTGTATTATTTGTTATATTTTTCTTATAAATTTAGGTTAATTAATTTTTGTTATTGTTTTAGGTAACAATTGAAGATATAATCAATTTATCAGCAATTAAAGAATTTTAGAAAAATAATTAAGAAGAAATCTCAATTTTAAAAAATGGTCAACAACATACCATTGCGCCAACTCATATTCTTCTTAGAAATTTAGAGTTACAAATACTACCAAATATAATGGGTAGATTAAAGTCATGTCGCATAAATATAAAAAAATAATATTAAACACAGTGATGAATGCATTTGTGCCTATGGCCATGTAATTTTTCAAAATTTTTTATTTAAGAAACAATGTAAAAAATGAATGACAACACAAACATATCAATACTCACTTCTGTAAGACACAGTGAGAAACACAATTGAAGACACAAGTGTGTTTGTATCAGTATAATTCTTTAAATAAGAAGTTGTGAGAAACACCACTTACAACATTAACATATTTCATATTATTTTTATCACTAAAATTGAGTATAAATAGAGGTAGAAAGCCTAATTTAGAAAGAATGCAAAATTAGAAAGAATGTTTTGCATTCTTTTATTTCACAATTAGGGTTAGGCATTGAGAGAAGAACAAGACTGTAACGAGATATCAAGAGACTATTTTTAACAGAGAAGAAGCTCAAAATTCATCCTAATTTAAGCATATCACATTAGTAAACTGAGATAAACTTTAAACTCTTCGTTTATATTTGATTTCCTTGTCTTTTATTATATTTGTTAAGTTGAACATGATGATAATTTGCTAATTATTTCATATGTCTGGATAGGAGGGAACCCTAGTTATTGTCTTTGTATGAATTGATTCAATTTTATTTATGAAATGATGTCTTATCAATGATAAACATATTTGAATGCACTTAATACTTATTTAGTCAAAGTTAGTAATTAGATCATTTCACGGTTTACATGTGGGTGATTTGATATAGACTTACATAAAGCCTTTGGTATTGTGGTCAAATCATTTATAAAATTTATAAATTTTAATACATTATTGGGGTTTTTAATCAAATAGAAATATTGCTTAATCAACTTGAGAATAGGTGGTTATAACCTGATTGAAAGTGATTCATTACCATACATAATTTTATCAATCTACGTTATAAAACTGTCATGATATATTGAATCATGACTACAAATATAATACTAAGAGGACTCTTATTTAGATGCTTACTTAATCTTGCTTTCATCTTTTGTTTAATTGCTATTTTATTTTTATTTTTAATATCAAACAATAATAACTCCTTTTAATTAATTAGTTAAGTAATAGTAAGAATGTTAACTAGAATTTTTGTCGCTTCCTTGTAAGATTGGTACTTTATTTGCGAGTATATTACTAATCAAATGATAGGTACACTTGTTTAAGGTTGTGAGCAATAATTTGTAGTAAAAAAATTT
The DNA here is from genome assembly GCA_027563595.1 of Erythroxylum suave. Classification (NCBI taxonomy): domain Eukaryota; kingdom Viridiplantae; phylum Streptophyta; class Magnoliopsida; order Malpighiales; family Erythroxylaceae; genus Erythroxylum; species Erythroxylum suave. The sequence continues at coordinate 4,446,360 of JAOSBN010000006.1, read as the reverse complement.
AAGTTTAGAATGTGATTTTCAACTCATCAATATATTTGATATTACACTCAATCAATATTTGCACTTATTATACCTTTTTACCAAAAAACTAAAGTGAAATTCAATGTACCCAATGTACAAGGCTCTCCGCTTTGCGGGATCTGAGAAGGGTCATAATGTATGTAGTCTTCCCTTTGTATTTTTACAAAAAGGATATTTTCAAGACTTGAACCTATGACCTTATAATCACAAAGGAGAAGCTTTACCAGTTGCTCCAAGGCTCACCAATTGTTTATACAAATTTCAAAACTTTTAAGCATATAAAAAAATTGTAAGTTTTGGTTATTAATAATGGATGATACAAAGCATTTTTCTATAGATATTAGGTTGCCAATGTTACTCTTTGAGTCTTTTTCGGTTTGCGGAAGTAATGGACGAGCTTACTGAGAACATCCAAAGGTTGTGTGCCTTAATGCATGTTATTTGTTGATGACATTGTCCTAATGGACGAGACCAAATAGGGTGATAATGTCAAGCTTAAACTTTGGAGGGATAAGCTAGATTTAAAGAGTTTTAGATTGAGTAGGAATAAGACTACGTATATGAAGTGTAATTTTTCAGGATATAGGGTGGTTACAAATGTAGAGGTAACAATTTACAGTTAAAGAATTGTTTTGCATATTTTGGATTTATCATCTAGAGCAGCGAAGAAATTGATGAAGACACAGTCCACCGTATCAGATCAGGGTGGCTTAAATGACGTGGTGCTTCTGGAGTTTTATGTGATAAGAAGATACCACTCAAGTTTAAAGGTAAATTCTATTATTTAATGATTAGGTTAGTCATACTTTGTGGACCGGAGTGTTGGCCCATCAAACAAATTCATATGCATAAGCTAATGGTGATAGAGAAGAGGATGCTCTGTTGGATGTGCAACCTTACTAAAAAGGATAAGGTCAGGAATGTAATGGAGAAGGACAAATTTAAGATTGCTAATATTATAGACAAATTAAGATAGGCACGACTTAGGTGATTTGGTCATGTTAAGAGAAGACACCAGGATTGTCCAGTGAGAAGATGCAAAAGAATCGTACTTAGAGATTGTAATAGAAAAATAAAGAGGCTTAAGAAGAATTGGGGGGAGGTGATAAAAAATAATATGATAATGTTAGAACTTACCAAGGATATGACCCACAATAAAAAACTTTAGCATGCTATGATTCAAATAAAGGATACCTTGTAAAGAGATCCAGATAGTCCTTTTTAATCTTTTAACTCTTGCCTCTTGTAATTACCCTCAGAGGTGATTACTTATTATTATTATTATTATTAACATCATCATCATCATCATCATTTTCTCTATTATTGCCACTAGTATTTTTTATGTTTATGTTTCTTTATTTTATTTATTATTATTATAATAACCTTATATATATTTATCATTATTATTTTTAAATAATGTTTTTCATTATTATTATTTCTTTATTATTTATTATTTTATTAATTTTTATTATTTATTATTTTTCCCTCCATCACGTGGGTCATTTTAGAAACAATTTCTTAACTAGTTAGGGATAAGGCTGCGTACAACTAGATCTCCCTAGACTCTACGCTTCAACAGAATTTATATTGAATGTTGTTGTTATTGTAATAACACTCTCGGGATAGCGATAAGACCTTAATATCTAGGATAGTATAAGGGCTCTAAATTTGTAACAATACCTCTTCTAATAAAAAAATTTAAGCCTTATAGGTCTTAGATTTAGGTGAAATCTTTCAGCTCATTAGTGCAAGATAAAAAACTAAAGGTTCAGAAGTTCTACATCTAAGGAAAATATTTTAACTCCCTCTTTGAAGAAAAAAATATCTAAAATTTAAGCCATATTTCTCGTATGAAGTAAACTCTTCGATTTCAAGATAAAAATATATAGGCCCATAATTCACAAGTTGGGTAAGAAATGAATTTCTTAGCTTTAAAATAAAAAATTGTATAGACATATGTCTTAGGTTTAGATAAGGTAGAAACTACCTAGTTTTAGGGTAAAAACTAAGGCTTAGTTTGGAGGAATGGTGGCGGTTGACAACCTGCTGAAATGATAAGTACTTATGTGTTTGAGATTGCTGTTTTGGTAACTGCTGAAACGTGAGAATAGGTGTTTAGTAAGTGCGGTTGTAGTTGCTGAAAAAAGATAAAATGACTAAAAGGCCTATTGATTTAATAAACTATTAATTGTTGTATAAATAATTAAAAAATATTATTAGCCATATAAATTTAAAATTATAAATAATAAAACATTAAATTAAAATAAGAAAATATAAATAAAATAAATTTAGTAAATAAATATTTCAAAAAATATTTTATTAGTCATATAAATTCAAATTATTAAATTAAAATAAGAAAATATAAATAAAATAAATTTATTAAATAAAATATCTCACCTTACTTAAATACTATTAGCAAAAACTTCCTTCTATTAATTAAGTAAGGGTATAATGGAAAATACTAAAATATCATAAGGTTATTGTTGGAAAGTAAAATTTTTACCGCATAAACAGTTTCCTACCGCAGTTCCCTTTTTGCTTATCTGTTTCTGCGGTGGCACCGCATTTTTTTCCAACCTGCAGTTGTCTGCCGCAAATCAAAACATGTTTCTGTGTTTGAAAACTGAAATGGATAAGTACTTACTCTTACCGCACTGCAGATTCAACACACCCTAAAGGTCCATTTAACTCTTTATGTATTATCCACTAGCTCAAATATCAAACTTTGAATCACTTCTTCAACTTCTCAAAATTTCCTAAACAAATTCTAAAAACATCAATCAGATGACTTGATAGTCTAAACATTTAATATTATTTTATATATTTTAAAAATAAGATTTTCAACTGTTATAATTGAAAATAAAGGACCACTAATGCCTACCAAATAAAATTATATAATTGATCTAGATCCCTATTACAATCGCAATATCTATAAAAATAAGATTGATATCTAATTCAAACCTTTTATAATTAAACAATATAAAAAAGAGTTTAATAAGTGCACAAAAACACGTAAAAAAAGTTTATGAAATCTGTGAAATTATATTCTTTATTCGAGATTTGACTTGAATATTAGATTACACCCAAGTACAAACTGACGTGATTCTAATATTCTTTTTTATTTTACAAGTTTATAAAGAGGATGATAATTTTTAATGTTATCATGAACTTAACTAGAATAAAAGTTGATGTATTTTAAAATTAATGAAGAAAAATATTATTCTATTCTCAAAATTTTAAATATGCATTAACCACTAATTACTTTTAAACTTAAAGTTCACAAATTTAAAAGATGATAAGAAGTTTATTGTTACAAAGGATTAATTTCTTGAAGTTTATGAGAATATATACAATCAAAGAGAGAATTGAAATATTACATCTATATTAACATGAGAGCTTGTATACTTATGGTGGCATTAAGAATGAGAAGGCATGCTCGCCATAATTCGACCTTACGTGACTAAGTTTCGAGCTACACTTAGAGCGTTTTTTTTTTAATTTTGAGGTTCTAACCGGGCGCATGCTCGAGTTACTTAAACTAAAGTCCAAAATTTTATAATAAAAATGATTTTTTAATTTTTTTAAAATTATAAAGATTAATTAAGCTTGGCCCAACCTGAATAAGCTTTGGGTTGCTCAAGCCTAATCAGACGAAATCGAGTTGGGCCCGCTTAAGTTCGATTGAGCTCAGGCTTAAACTAGAAGCCTTCGGTTCGATCAGGTTTCACCTCGAGCTCGGGCATGACCACAAAATTTGAAATCCAAACTCATACTCACTCGTTACCACCCTAGGTGGTTTTTATCTAATACATGAAGAAATTATATTTTTAAAATAAATCTATTTAATGTATTTTTCTGTTTGAGAGAGGATAAAGTTAAGAATTTCTATTTAAATTTAAAAAAAAACAAAGAAGCTATTAATTTTTATGACCAATTATCAAATTGTGGATAACAAAGATAATAAGTTTTTACCTTTTATAGTACAGCTTTTGTTACGTAGTAAAGGGAAAACATAAATAAAGGGAAAACATAAATGATACATACTTTTATAGACTACGATGTGCATATATCTTTAAAGTTACAATAAAAATTTTAATAAGTTTAAAGTTTTGATTTTTATAAGTTCACCCTTAAATGTTAATACATGTTCATAAAATAATTTTTTAGGTAAAATTTATTAACGATATAAGAAATTAATGTACAATAAAAATAATGATATTCATATAATAAAAAATTTTAAGGTGCATATTGTTAAGTTTTATATAAATAATAATTGTTCAATAAGCATATATTAATATTAAGGATTAACTTATAAATTGCGAAAAGTTTGCTACTCATTTAAATTTTGGATTAATTATTAAAAAATCTTAGACTTCATTGAAATTTGTAATTGTAGTTCAAATTTTAAAAATTTACAATAAAAAGCTTAAATTTTTTGTTAGTCGTAAAAATAGTCTACCTTTAGACCCTTTGATACCGTTGTTAATTCATTTATTACGCAGATGACGCATAGAATATAAAATTCATGTAAGAAAATTAAAATGATTAATTTAGAAAATAAAAATAAAAAACTCTACTTACCCACTTATTTTTTGTTGGAAAACCGGGTCGAGATTCGACCCCAACGCTAGCGACATAATCACGAAACTTTTCATGACTTTTGATTTCCTAAAAACCAAGATCTATTTAATTCTATAAAATGATTAATAGAAATCATAATAAAACAAAACTTAATTCGTACTTTATTCCGCAGCTTGATCTTTTGTCTTGTCGTATCCCTCGAACCGTTCCCCAAACCGATTCATTTCAACTACTATAATCGCACAAATGTCTGATTTCTAACGTTATCTACAGAATGAATTGAGAAAACTCTGTAACTCTTATAAAAGGGGATAAGCATGAAGAGCTAGTTCCATAAAGCTTAAACCTATTTATAATAAGCTTTAGACGTTCTAGTAATTTAATTGAAATTAAATTCTAATTTTAATTAAATACCAATTACATCCATATAATGTTCAATACTCATATTGATCTTCATTTGTTAAATATCTCAAATTTAATTATAAAATTTCTCAAAATTTATAATCGAGTCCAACTTAATTAAATTAACTTTGCTCTCATCAAGTCATTCTGTATGTGAAACTCATTAGGTTCCCAAATATGTTAGCAATGATTATAAATTCTAATTATAATTCATAATTAGAATTAGATAAATTAAAACTCATTTAAATTTATCTTTAATTCTCCAGTTAAACAATTTATAATCATAGATCAAGATTGACATATAGTAACGCGTCATGACTACCCAAATATTTATGAATGTTAAAGTGGTTTTGACTGACCTTTTCCTTGCATGATTTTCTATATAATTCAATCATTTCATCAACCAATGTTCTAATTATAATCAAAGTATAGAATTAATATCTACTCTATTTTGAGTCCAATCATAGTAGTTCTCCGTCATTAGCTATTGATTCAATTAATGACATTTGTAAACTATTTATAAAATATCATTCCACCTTGGCCAAGGATTTCTTGAATCAATACTAATTGAGAACAACGAAGCATTTTCCCCTAATTACTTAAGAGTGATGAATCCTATCTTAATTACTCAACTACCTCTATATAGTTCATGCTACATCCAATGATTACCAATTAAACGACCCATAATTAAATAGATCATAAGTAGTATCAAAACATAACAATCCCTATACAAGATAACTTTGATGACCTCAAGTCAAAGGATCACATATAATCATCACAATGAGAATTTCATAGACATACAAGTAATGTTTCAAATGGATTTCTCATATCGGATCTGTTAAATGAACTTGTTCTCTAACAAGCACTCACACGTTTGTTTAAGTATTTCTATACTTTAGCTTATGAGATTGACTACTTTCTTCATAAGAAAAAATATAACGTTTGCTAGTCTTTTTACGTTCTATTAATGTCCAATCTTAATAGAACAATGACCTAGGAACATTTAAGAATAATACATAAATACAATATGAATCTCATAATTATAATCTCATTATAATTTCATTTGCAATGTACAATTATTCCATGGACTTCATCATATACATATAAATAAGTACAGGATAAAAAATACCTTTAAATAATTTATTACTAAACTACAACCAAAGAGATTGGCTGTAGCATATAAACCAACGATATCTCACTTGCACTAAGTTAATTGTTTAAGTATCTCATATCATATCATCACATAACGATTATTCTACTACTGGCTTAATAAGAGAATTCTACAAGATTCTTTATAGTAAGCACTTGATTAAATCTTACAACTCTCATCTTAATTATTATCATAATTAAGAAAATTTGTCTAAATACATTCTTGGATCTTTGATGAGACATTAGTTCCTTTTGCATGCCCAATAGCTTTAATGTTCTACTGTACATTACTATTTTTAACAATGCAAAGAAAATCTATCAAGTTTACTAAAGAACTTGTTGATCCAATTAATCATTTACACTAAATGAAAATTGTATTATGGCTCAATTAACAACCATTGCTACATTGGAAACTTTCCAATCCTATTGTTCTAAGTAAATAAACATTAATTAGGATTTACTGCTAAAGTTATATTTTTATAATCTTGAATTCAAATATCAACTCATACATAGAGTAATGGATATCTTTAATACTTCATAAGTATCTGATATCTCAAATATTAAATATCTTTACTGTTAGAGTTATGTAAATATAGTGCCCTGGAAAGCATATATATTTGCTTATAACTTATTTTTCTTCCAATTATAGTTTTGTAATGAAAATATTTATTATTAATAAAAATAAAAGGGTTTGGTTTTTATGAGCATTATATATCTAGTCATAAGGTATCGAAATTCTTTTGTAAGTAATATACATATTAGAGATGTATGAAAAATATGTATATTATAAGAATATAAAATAATGGATTCATAGTTGAATAATTAAGTTGGTCGCTTGATTATAGTTTAGACTGTAATGTTACGGTTTATCTCTATGTAAGTAAAGGAGTTCACTTCGAGGGAATGATGAGTTTCATATCATGATAGTAGTTGACTATTGATAATGGCACTATTAAATGAATTTGGAATCAAGTCTGTTTTAAGAATAAAGTGGGTCGTTACTTTAATCTTAAAACATACAACTTGAGTATTCGTTTATTATAGATTACAATCTTGATGAGTGGTAAACTCATATCTGTTTCATTATAATTCTTGATATGATCAGAATGGATTTTTACAGAGTATTAATCCAGTGTCTACATGTTGGAATTATTAATTGAAACATGTATCAGGGAGCATTCACTCAAATAAAGAGTTTATAGTGATATTATCACTTCTAAATATTTTATGAAAATTGGTGATTAAACTGGCACCAGTAGTTTGATGGACTAGCTACCTATCAAGTCTTAACACCAAGATGGGATCTTGTGTGTTAATCACTAATGGCGTGTCAAACCAGCAAAAATAAATTCTTACTCTAAAACACTTAAACGAGTAAAGTGGTGAATAAGGTCGAACCACAGAGACCAATGTAGCAATAGTTTATTTGTGTGAGAACAATAAAAATAAAAATAAAAAGAATTGATTCGAGAATAATTAATTTTAGAATACGAAATCACGTAGAAGGAAATTTAAAAAAATAAAGATTGAAAACAATATAATGAAAAGCCTAGCCAAGGTACTTCTCCGTTTGATACTGTAATTCGATCATATATTCAAAAATATATATTTCGTTCATTCTTATGGACAAAATTATAGCAGACAATGAATAACACATATCAACCAATCCATTTGTAATTATTTGATAACCTCGAGTAAAGCTCCGCAGATTATTACCCTAACCAATTAGACTATTCCTGAGTAAAGCTACGCAGAATATAATCTATGGCAGCTATAGGCTCTAATGGACCTTTGTCTTAGTCAACAGAATCGGAAAAGCTGCAATCTATTTAGACTAAATTATTAAATCTCATTAATTTCTTAATTGAAATTAATTTGCCACGACGATAGACAACAAACACGGATTAACTAATCTATTCGGCAATTTATCACCAAGTCAATTAATTAATAGGCCTCATTAATCAACAAACTCGACAGTAATAAATCAATTAAAGCTCAGAGATTAAACAAACATAAGAAATAAAAGAAAACAATTAAATCAAAGGAGTCTCACAAACTACATATATCAAACGTAAGGTACCTTGTCTAAATAAAAAGGTTAGCCACACATAGCTATATTAAAAGATAAAGCTGATTGAGAATTGTTGCCTTTGTCTCACGTTGTTGCCGTCGTCACTTCCCAAAATTCACTTTAAAGATGGTCACATTAAAAGTTGCCGTTAACCTCTTCTCTAGTGTCTCCCCAGATTGAGTCTAGGTTTTCTCTCCTTCAATAAATGAAGTGGGCCCCCATAATAGTCTAAGTCTTTCTCTTTTCAACAAATAAAATGGGGCCCAATCAAATATCAAAATAAAGCTCCCATGAGCTGCAAGATAATTTGACTTCGTCCAGCAAAGAGAGTTGTGTCATTAAGGCCCAAATCCCAAGGTAATTAATCTGAAATTCAGAGGAAGTAATCTGCCAATGTTGTGTCACCTTCAACATGGTCATGTTAAAATTCTTTCCGATTCCAGAGGAGCCAAATTCACTCCAAATCGCATCACTTTGATATTTTGTCACCTAGAACATACAAAGACACAAATTACCATAGAAACAGAAGCAAAATATCACATAAACCTATCAAAAGAACATAAAACACAAACAATTAACATGCACAAAATGCAAGTTATCAAAACTCCCCACATAGAGTAAAACGAGATATCTATAAAGAAAAACTAATATAAGGGCAAAACGATAATTTTACCCTTTATTATGCGGATGGCTATAATAAGGTTCATAATATGGTTTGCAATTGGACATCTTATTTGAAATATGTGTTCTCATAATATTTAATAAGTCAAGAGTTCAACTGATTGTCTTTAATGGAATGACATTTAGTTAATAAGCTAGAATTAATTCTAATGAGATTAAATTAATTCTAGGCTTATT
>JAOSBN010000006.1:4405578-4427273 GCA_027563595.1 Erythroxylum suave | reverse complement strand
CCATCCCAATCTCTGTGGAATCGACCTTACTTGCTGCTATTACAATTTATTTGTTTAGGAAAGTAGGATTATTATTGGTAGTTTCGACGCCTACCAGGTCATTTCAACTAGATTTTCAATACAATTAGACAAAACATGGTTAATACTAGAAAGTAGACTAAACATAGACAAAGTTCAAGACAGATGAACAGGGTCATTTGGTAATGTTCCATAATTGTTGGGCTCTCTCCTTACTCACTTTGATTAAGAGACAATGTTACTATTGACCAAGATACGAAGGATGACTTTGATACCAATCAAGGGAGCTGAAAGGGCACACAAGAAAAGTATGACAACCAACTAGCTAAAACAATACCTTTGAACAGACTGTCGACTAACCAAATTCAGATTATAAACTACTACAATGTCTAGTAGACTATTGTGGAACAACATGGAAACCTTGTGACTATCAGTAAGTTCCAGGTATGATGGCTGAGACATAAAGCCCTTCTCTCCACGGGCACACAATTCCTTATATCTTCTTGAGTTCTCTTGTTTTGATGTTGAAGTTGGGTCCAATGCTATATAGCAATGTAATGTACAAGATCAACGTCAAGTTGCTAAATCTGAGCTTTGTATGAATGGTACAGTTGTTGGATTTGCTTAGACACGACATGAACTTTATGTTGAGTAGTATGTGTTTATTGATTGATTCCATCTAACTTGAAATCAATTCTTCTAAGGACTTTGTTTTATGCTACTACATTTGATGTCTACCAATTAAGAACTTCATCAGAAGGATTTGAGACAAGTGTTCCTTGTGAAGTAGTTCTTGTGGCTCGAATATAAGGGCTATAGATTACCCTAGTTATTTCGTCTACACTCCTGTGTAGAGAAGGAAACTCTTCTTCATATGGCTTAACCATCATACAAGGCATAGGAGTAGAAGTAATGACATGAATTGCTAGTTTAGGTTGACAGGTAGAAGATTTTAAAATATCACAAAGAGATCTAGGTCTGGATCTTTCTATAGGTAAACCACTAGATTTGCTGGAATTATCTATATCTGAATCATCCTTGTATGGATGATCCTATTGAGAAGGTATACAACAATTTGTAGACTTTTTCTTCCTCCTTCGTCGTCTGACATACCGCTCATCATCATCATCACTGTTTGACTCAAGGTTGAGACAAACTTTACAATTAGGTTCGCATATAGATGGGTCAACATCCTTTACAAAGGGTCCACAATGATAGCTTACGTAGACTGGATCTCTATTAGATTTAATAGAAGGTCTAGATGGATCTTCGTTGGGCCTTGCATAAATGGACTTTATTGTTCCATCTTTTCATTTCTTTAGAATCAGGTGAGTGGTTGTATGAAAAGAGTGTTGATGAAGCGTATGGAATACCTTCTGGTAATTGGTGATCCATTCAATGAAGCGTATGGAATACCTTCTGGTAATTGGTGATCCATTCTGTAGGCATCATTTTCAAGCTCCACAGCTGGTAATTGCTTCGAGATCTAGATAATAATAGTCTGATCATTGGAACGATCACCAACCATATAAAAGAGCATCCGAAGTAGAATTTGAAAAGTTGAGGTTCAAAGCATGATTTTGGAGACGATAGATCATCCGGTGATGTAAAGTAGCCATGATGGCTGTGGGATCTTAATCTTCTCCAGTGATTTGGATCTGAACTTACAGTCGTTCAGACAAAGTGGGATTATCCAACTTGATGTTGAAATCAGGTGCTATTGTCAGAATGACACTTCTATTGTTAAGAATGGTCGGCAAGATAACAATCAAAACATTTTGGTACATTGTGTAGGTAGTGTCTAGAAAAGATATCCTGGCTGTAGTAGATATTCCCGTTCTTCCATGAAGTGTGAGAATAAGGCGTATAACTTCTACATGTAAATGTGTATGGTTGTGTTCTCTCCAAAAAGAGATAAACTCCTTTGGTATCTCAAGCTTTACGTATTGTTCTGCTGTAGTAGATCTATGACCACAGTGTTCCAATTTGGAACTCTGGATTATTTCTTTGATTTTTGGTTTAGATGTAGACAAAATATTATGTATACTTCTTGTCCAAGAACGATCATAAGAATAGATACTGTAAGGACTCAACAAAGGTAAAGAAGACTCATAAATACGATTTCCTATAAGAACATTAGTAATTTCTACTAGATTTTCAATACAATTAGATAAAACACGCTTAACACTAGAAGGTAGACTAGACATAGATAAAGTTGAAGACAGATGAACAAGGTCGTTTGGTAGTGTTTCCATAACTATTGGTCCAAGCTAGACTAGTAATGTTTTTATCCAATCTTTTAAAGCTTCAATCAAAAATTAAATTGATAATATCAAAAATGTAAGATTTAAAAGGTTTAATTAATATTTTATCATTATAAATTTGATTAAAGATTAAATAAAATTAAATATTTTAAAATATGATTGAAAGAAATTATCTCAACCTTTCAAAAAATTTAAAGTTTAATTAAAATACGACAGTATTAAATGAAAATTAAATAATTTATTATAGTTTATAAGAATTTATTAATGTACAAAATTTTTATTAATTAATAAATTAAATAATTTTGAAAAAAAAGTTATTAAAATAAATTGAACTGAAAAATTAAGAACTGAACCAAAAAATTAAAAAGTTAAAAAAATTTTACGATTGAATTGCTTGAATTTTTTAATCTGCTTTCTTTCCTACACTTTTTTCAGGGTAAATAAATGCAAAATCACGACGTTAGATGAAAGTAAATAAAAGGCAAGAAATTCTTTCTAAATGCACGAATGCATCCATTTGATCCGTAGCTTATGCACATTGATTTGAAAGACAGATAACTAAATGAATTTTATAATAGTTAATTACGACCAAAGATTATATAACCTCAAAAACACAATAATTTATTAAAAATTTAAGGTAAAATTACCATCTAATTATTAAATTGTAAGGGTTTAGTTTCACTTTTATTTTTTATAGTGATTTTAGTTTTGTTTCTTATTTTAGTTTTATTTTTGAAAATAAAAATTTATTTGATTGATATTATCAAATATAATTATATTTTAATTACTAAAACAATTAAATGTTTGATAAAATATAAAAATAAAAATTAAGAATGAAATAAAATATCTTCTTTATTTCATTTTACTAAAAATAAATAATTAAAATAAAATTTCATTTATTATTTAATATTTATTTATTAATATATGTTTTAATTATGAAAACTAATTTTATTTGAAATTTACGTATTTTAAGATATATTCTAAGCATATATATTAAATAACTATTAAAATTTCAAGGACAAATTTATTTGCTAAAAATTAAAATTAAAAGTAATTAATAATAATTAAAATAAAATAAATATAATTAATAAATTAATATTAAATAGTAAAATAATATATATTTAATTGATAGTAAAAACAAATAATAACATAAAATGAAAATTATTTTTATAAATTTAATAAATTATGAAAATTGAAAGAATATAAAATTAAAACACAAAAAATAAAAAGAAAAATAAAAGTATTTGACCTTAAATAAATAAAACTATTCAAATGAAGATTGGTTAACTTATTTATAGTGAAATGAGGTTAATCTTAAGTGAAAGGAAACGCAATTCCTTTTACTTGTCAACGAAGGAAAACAAAGCGTACAAAACCCCTTGTGAGAAGGCAACAACTCGTAAAATCTCCTAAGCAGGTGACTTTCCTCACAATAGCGTCCAGACAGCACGAGAAACAAGAGCTATCAAAAACATTTGCGAGAAAGCAACAACTTGTAAAATCCCGAAAGCACGTGACTTTCCCCACACTAGCATCGTAACCGCTTGATCATAGACGTCAAACTAAAACCGCTGCGAGTGGGACATAAACAGATCGAACGGTCCACGAGTAAGCGTTCTCAAAGAGAAGTCTTAGGGTTTCGTGTTCCCAATAACTCCCACTATATAAACCCCACAGTTACTGCTCTTCCGGTGCGGTGCAGTTTTGTTCTGCCCTCCCAAATTTTATTATCTTATCCCAAAAATCCCAAAAAAATTTCTCTCCGATTTTGTCATTCGTCTTAGTTGTCGTCGTAGACCGACGATCCTATACCCCGTCTACGCCTCTGTCTCCTCTTACTCCCAAAAATCAACAAATTTACGGTTTCAGACGTCTAGTCCTGGGGCTGAGGTTATCTGTTCGATTTTAGTTTGTGATTACTTTGTCCCTCGAGGTTGATTTGTAGAACAACACAGGACAGGGAAAGTACGTCAAAATAAAAGAGAAAAAAAAAAGAGTAGCGGTAAGAAGGGAAAAGAAGGATCTAGAAGGTTTTTCTTTTTTTGGTGGCAGTTAAAGATGGCGCAGATTCAAGTTCAGCATCAGGCGGCGGTTCCAGTCTCTGGTGCGAACGGAGTGGCGGCACCGACGGCCGGTGGTGGTGGTGCTGGAGCCCCGTTGGCGACGACATCGTTGTATGTTGGAGATCTAGACTGGAACGTCAACGACTCGCAGCTCTATGATCTGTTTAATCAGATCGGTCAGGTCGTTTCGGTTCGTGTCTGCAGGGACTTGACGAGTCGGCGATCTCTTGGCTATGGTTATGTTAACTATAGCGACCCTCAGGACGGTTAGTCTTGTGTCTTCGCTTGGTTAATTGAATTTATCTTTAAAATACGTAGTTCTCATCATAACACTTTGCAATTAGTGGCATCATAAGGAATTTCGATGGTCATGTGTGGTTAATGGTTAATAGTTGAATACTACAACTCTGAATGTGTTATATTCGGGGGAGATGAGGTTTGTTAGGGTCAAGAAAGTTTTTGAAGTGGTCCATTGAAAATCTTTTGGGGGACTGAATTATACCCTTTTGACAGAGTTGGGACAATTATCACCGCACTTTATTGTGTTCAATGTATTTGTTCTTGGAATATGCTTGTTACGAAGGCCATGTAAAGTTCGAGATGTCAAGTAGCAAACACTAAATTTTAATATGCTGGTTGTAAATTTGGTGATATGATGGAAAGGATTAATATGAGTCGAATGGTTAAAAGGAGTTATACTGAGTTGGTTCTCACATGTTTTTATGGTCGTACATGATACATAGTGAATCATGTCTTAGATAACTTTTATCTGAAGGGGGAGAAAAAGTAGTGCGAAAGAGGCAGTTGGTGCTTTAGTCTTTCTTGCACAGCCTGTATGGTTGCTTCCTATATCTTGAAATTATATCAGATTTCATGTCACTCTCTGTCTTTCCATACAAAAAGTGCTTACACTTCATCTGTTCAGCCGCACGGGCATTGGATGTACTTAATTATACTCCACTCAACAACAAGCCCATCAGGATCATGTACTCTCATAGGGATCCCAGTATTCGTAAAAGTGGAATGGCGAATATATTTATCAAGGTACTAGCAGTGATTTATCTGCTTTCTTTCCCTATTGTTGAGCTGCCGATTTACTCCCTCTTCCTCTCTCTCCAGCTCACTTCTTGTGCAGGGAAGTAGGTTGTTCTTATCTCTCTTTTAAGTTATATCCTTGACTTGGTGTTGATATTTACTTGGAATTGTGTTACGGTGACTGCAGAACCTGGACAAGGCTATTGACCACAAAGCTCTCTCTGATACCTTTTCTTCATTTGGCAACATCCTTTCATGCAAAGTGGCTACTGATTCTTCTGGACAGTCAAAAGGATATGGTTTTGTACAATTTGACAGTGAAGATTCTGCTCAAAATGCTATAGATAAACTCAATGGCATGCTGATAAATGATAAACAAGTGTATGTCGGGCACTTTCTTCGTAGGCAAGAAAGAGAAAGTTCTCTGAATAATTCAAAATTTAATAATATCTATGTTAAAAATCTCTCTGAATCGTCAACGGATGATGATTTAAAGAATGTTTTTGGCGAATATGGTTCAATCACTAGTGCTGTTGTGATGAGAGACGGAGATGGAAAGTCGAAGTGTTTTGGATTTGTCAACTTTGAAAATGCTGATGATGCTGCCAAAGCTGTTGAAGCTCTCAATGGGCAGAAATTTGATGACAAGGAATGGTATGTGGGGAAAGCCCAAAAGAAGTCTGAAAGGGAGCTTGAATTGAAGACACGGTTTGAGCAAAGTTTGAAAGAAGTTGTGGATAAGTACCAAGGGGTGAATCTTTATGTCAAGAATTTGGATGATAGCATCAATGATGAAAAGCTGAAAGAATTATTTTCTGGGTTTGGCACAATTACGTCATGCAAGGTATGTTGTTGTTCGCATGTTGTTACAGGAGACTTGTTAACCTGGCTTGTGGCCTAGCCAAACATTTTTCTACTTTTTGGAGTTCCAGGTCATGCGTGATCCTAGTGGAATCAGCAAAGGTTCTGGATTTGTTGCATTCTCAACTCCTGAAGAGGCATCACGGGCTGTAAGTCTGATTTTTTGTGATTGTTTTTCCTTTTATCATCATCAATCATTGTAGTTATTTTTATTGTTATGCTTAATCAGCTAGCTGAGATGAATGGGAAAATGATTGTTAGCAAACCACTGTATGTGGCACCTGCTCAACGAAAAGAAGAAAGAAGAGCAAGGCTTCAGGTATTGTCTTTGGTGTTTAAACATGATATTGTCATAAAATGTTCTTTTATTAGTTTAATTTCATCAAGGGTGTTGTCTTTTGACTTTTGGTTTGTTAATTTTTTTCTTTGGTGTTTGTTGTTCCCAACTCTTTATATGCTCATATATTATGGTTTTACTTCTATGACGTTGAGTTGAATTGATTCATATTTCTTTCACCTTTGGGGATATATAGTATTTCCTTTACCTAACAAGTTACATCTGAAAGGTTATAGAGATGCATCATTACTTGCAGTTGTGTTTTGACAGCAGACAATTGTTGTTTATGAGGAGGACTATGTTGTCATTAATTTAGGATCTTGACACTCTGCTAAGTCCTTGACACATGATCTTGTGTGTTAGAATGCTGTTTGTTTTATCCTAGATACCCAAGTATACTAATGACTGCAAGGCTATGTCTTCTGCTATAGGAGATGGAGTGGTATAGCATCATGAACACAGTATGGGTATTGTTCATTATGAAGGAGTTTCTTATATTTGCTAAATAATGATCGACTAGTGCCACAAATTGTTGCTGTGTCATTACTGTTGATAGCTACAAATATGCAGACAGTTGCAGATATGACTTGTGATTTCTGTTCTTGAATTTTATTTATGTGCAGGCTCAGTTTTCACAAGTGAGGCCTATTGCCACGGCACCTTCTGTGGCCCCGCGAATGCCAATATACCCTCCTGGTGCACCTGGTCTGGGGCAGCAATTTTTATATGGTCAAGCCCCACCAACTATCATTCCTCCACAGGTGACTTTGCCATCCTGCCTTCTTATTGTAAATTTCATGCACATTTAGAGTATTAAGCCAAGTGATAGTAGGAGAAATGTTCTTTATGTCAATCTGTCACAGGCTGGATTTGGCTACCCGCAGCAACTTGTTCCTGGTATG
The DNA here is from genome assembly GCA_027563595.1 of Erythroxylum suave. Lineage (NCBI taxonomy): Eukaryota > Viridiplantae > Streptophyta > Magnoliopsida > Malpighiales > Erythroxylaceae > Erythroxylum > Erythroxylum suave. The sequence continues at coordinate 4,419,793 of JAOSBN010000006.1, read as the reverse complement.
AGACCTGGTGCACCTATGCCAAATTTCTTTGTACCTTTGGCTCAGCAGGGTCAACAGGGGCAACGTGCTGGAGGACGACATGGTTCAGGTCTTGTTCAGCCGGGTCAGCACCCTGTTCCTCTGATGCAGCAGCAGGTCACTAGAAATTGATATTCGTATTTCATTGCATCTTTTATTGTTTTTATTTTCTTACAAATTATTCAAAAAAGTAAAATGCTTGTCTCAGATGCTACCTAGGGGGCGTGTTTATCGTTACCCTCCAGGTCGCAATGTGCCAGATGGTCCAATGTCAGGCATGCGATCTGTTCCCCAGGATATTGGTGGCATATCTGTGCAAGATGCCCCTGTGGGGCAGCCTTTGCCTGTTACTGCTTTGGCTACAGCTCTTGCAAATGCAACTCTAGAGCAACAAAGGACGGTATGCTACCATGATTGTCTTTGATTCTACGTTCCTTGTTATGCTTTGTTGAGCTTGGAGTTTGTATTGGTGTTGAAATCTTGCTTTTGGTTTGTGTTTGACAGTTGCTGGGTGAAAGTCTGTACCCTCTAGTCGAACAGCTGGAATGTGATTCAGCAGCGAAGGTCACTGGGATGCTTCTGGAGATGGATCAGACTGAAGTCTTACATCTGCTCGAGTCACCTGTGGCTTTGAAGGCAAAAGTTTCCGAGGCCATGGAGGTTCTTAGGAGTGTTGCTGCCCAGCAGCAGGCCAACAATCCAGCTGATCAGCTTGCCTCGTTGTCCCTCAGCGACAACCTGGTCCCCTAACTTACTTCGACCTTGGTTGAAAAGAGTGTGTTATAGTTTTATGATAAAACCTAAAATTAAGTTTCGTCAGTAGAGCAGGAGTCATCTGCTTTCTCTAGTTTGGTTTGGCTTGAACTTCGAACCTTACGTACAGCTCTTGATAAGAGTTGATTGACAGTTTCGATTATGGATCTTTTGGAGTCTTTGTTTAACTGATTTACAGTTTTAAAATGGGTTTTGGCATTTGTTTGATAAGATTATTGGTGTTATGGCAAGTGATGTTTGGCTTATTGTTTGTAAGCACCCCCTTCCCAGTTGCATAGCCGGAGAGGTTTGTGTAATGTGTCATCCTTGAAAGGTTGGCTTAAATTATGATAGGTGCAATAACTTTAAGACGTGGTGCGGAAGAAATCAGATTTTGCAGGAGAGGGATCTTTGTATTATGATGACTACAAGGAAAATATGTTAAAAGATGTGGGAGGGTACCAGAATCCAATCAACGGCTTGTTTTACCGTGGCTAAGGAGGTGTGGGTGTTGGTGGGACAGAAGTGTTCAAATTTTATCTACATGGTTTAAGCGAGGACTTACATAAACGTGTGTTTAAAATTAAAAACAGGATGGAACATCTTTTTGGCGGAGGATCTGGTGACGGCGGGACAAGCCATTTTATTTTTCGCTTCTTGGAGCCGTGCCAGATCTCACGATTAATATTTCCACAAAGCCTGTGGATTATTTAAAAGTAAACTTGGAGTGCAAGAAATAAATAAAAAGAACTAAGTGGTGTGGTTGGTAAGGGAATAGTGGATTACGTTCAATTTCCTTTTGGTATGATGCATGAGATGACGTATTAAAGAGTTGAAAACAAAAAATATAATAATATTTATCAGTATTATAATAATAAAAAATAATTTCAAATTAAAATTATCCATTGACGCCCAAAAAAGTTTCACCGGGAGACCTACGACTACACTTACTTCCTTTGAACTCGCCAAAAACTTGGTGGACAAGTAATCCCGCGTATTTTCTGGCTGGCGGAGCACTACAAACCACCAACCACCATTCACTCGAAATTAAGTCAAATAGGCCAGAGAAAGATCATTTTGGATACTGAAAGTCATCAAACTATTTCCAGGCAGAGGCAATGAGTGCTGCAACTGTTCGTCACATCTCAGAATGCTTCGTGAAAGCTGCACACATCACCGAAGAAGCAAAGAAGCCTTGGCATTTGACACCGTGGGATGTTGCTATGCTCTCTGTGCAATACATCCAAAAGGGTCTTCTTTTTGCCAAGCCATCAGAAAGCTTCAACCTCCTGGCTCTCTTGGAAAAGCTGAAGCATTCACTGTCTCTGACCCTCGTCCATTTTTATCCACTCTCTGGGCGTCTTGTAACTTCCAAAACTGAAGACCCACCAACATATGTAGTGTCTGTGGATTGTATGAACAGTCCTGGAGCCGGGTTTATTCACGCATCAGTAAATTTGACAATCTCTGATATCCTCTCTCCAACCTATGTACCATTGGTTGTTCAATCGTTTTTCGATCACGACAGAGCAATCAACCACGATGGTCATACTAGACCGCTGCTATCGATTCAAGTCACAGAATTAATCGATGGAATTTTCATGGCGTGCTCCATAAACCACTGCATCGCTGATGGTACCTCTTTTTGGCATTTCTTTAACGCGTGGTCTGAGATCTTCCAAGCAGAAGGAGATAACATCCCAATATCACGCCCACCTCTGATGAAGCGTTGGTTTCCAGATGGCCATGGTCCATTTGTTAACCTTCCGTTTACCCATCACGAGCAGTTCATTTACCGTTTTGAAGCTCCGTTGCTTAAAGAAAGGTTCTTTCATTTCTCTACAGAATCTATTTCAAGACTCAAAGCAAGAGCCAATGCAGAGTATAAAACCAACAAAATTTCCTCCTTCCAGTCCTTGTCTGCACTTGTCTGGAGGTGCATAACACGAGCACGTTGTTTACCACATGATCAAATTACCGGTTGCAGGTTGGCGGCAAATAACCGTTCACGATTGAACCCACCTTTATCCCCAGACTACTTTGGGAATTCAATTCTGCCTCTCAGAGGATTCACTACAGCTGGTAATTTGTTAGAACACGATCTTGGTTGGGCTGCTTGGCTACTACACGAAGTTGTGGTTAATAACAGTGATACAAAGATACGGGATTTGCTTGAGTCGTGGCTCAGATCTCCTGTTATATACCATATAGCTCAGGTGTTTGATCCATATAGCGTGATGATGGGGAGTTCGCCAAGATTCAATAAATACGGCAATGAATTTGGAATGGGTAAAGCGTTGGCGCTCCGCAGTGGCTATGCACACAAGTTCAGTGGTAAGGTGTCAGCATACCCTGGTCGGGAAGGTGGAGGAAGTATAGATCTGGAAGTGTGCTTGCCTCCAGATACAATGACTGCTCTTGAAGCTGACGAGGAGTTCATGAGTGCTCTTTCTCCATTCCAACACTAATACTATGCTTCATTATTGCTTTCCGGCCACCGTGTTGCATTTTCATTTTCAATATCATATGTTGACCAAGTTATAATAATAAAAGAAGGAAACCCTCGAGCTCTTTTTTGAGAAAAGTAGTCAAACTGCATCAAACTTGAATATCCTCACAAAGCAGAGAAGATAGATGGGAAGATACATAATCCCCAAAAGAAAAGGTATGATCTGAATGTAAATAAGATGCTCTAGCTAGATAACGAGCGACCTTATTCGCATACCGATTAACAAACTCCACTGATGTATGAGGTAAATTTGCTAATGGTGCCTTACAATCATTGATGACGCTGCCAAAGGGAGATATCATACGAGAAGCGTTATGTAAGGCTTTGACCACCACCAAACAGCCAGTCTCCGTAAGCACCCGTTACCATGTTTTCTCTTTAAGCCAACTAAACACCTCCCTTGCGCCAATAGCTTCAATAATTTCAGGGGCATAACATTCCACCCTGCAACCTTAGCGTGCCTCCAATAAAGCACCGGTATGATCCCTTGTCTCATATCCAAACCCCATCAGTTCCTGATCTGCAAACATTGCCCCATCTAAATTGATCTTGATTTGATTAGCTTCTGGGCAGCACCACACCTCCTGTCCCCTGACGTCACCCGGTCTCTCCACTGAAGAATCCAGTGAGCTTTCCTGAGCTTCTTGCCAATTGTCAAGGACAAGCCGTGTTGAATAAATGATCGCATCAATGGACTCCTTAAATTGATACTTGGTAAATTAATAAATTTTTTAAGATTTTTTTTTCCGTCCCGACTTGAGTAAGTTGAAAATTTAACAAATTTCGATAAAATAATAAGATAATATATTTTCAAAATACCTCTATATAAATATAGGGTCCCGTTAATATCATAAATTAATAATTATATAAACTTACATAAATATAACTAAGACAATTCAATGAAGTATGATTTTTGTGTTGTTTGTTTTTTCTTAAAATTTAAGTTTAGTTGGAGCTCATCTCTAACTTTTTTATTGCATCCAAAATTGCTGGTGTTGTGTTCTCAAACTGTACCAAAAAATTGTGAAGAGTTCTAAACGAGGCGTAATTGGTTCCAAAAGTACTGTATTGTCTTCAACTTCATCATCAACATTATTTTCAAGCAAAGTAGCTACAATTTCTTCTAAGCTCTGGACCTCTGAACATATATAATTTAACTTCAATCAATTACAAAAATCTCTTTAAATTAATAAATATTAATTTATCGATTAATTAATATCTCTATAAAATAATAAAATATCATGATTCAAACAATATTAATTTATAAAGGTTCTATTATAATACATTTTAGGCTTTCCAGATCTGCCAACACACCATATACGCTTCCTCAATTTCCTGTTGGGAATCACATTTAAAGAGCTTCGCCAACCAATCAGTAAACTCGTCCCACTTCCCTGTTCCTCTACCTCCCCATACTTTATGCCAAAGGCTGTCTGAAAAAGAACAAGTAACAACACAATGCAGAATAGTTTTAGCAGAAGATAGACAAAAGGACAATCCAAACTAACCTCCACACGTTTTGAAACAAGTTGCTTACGGGTCGGAAGACAACCTGGGCAAGCTCGCCATAGAAAATTTTTGGATTTAGGGGGAATCTTCAAGTTCCACAATTGACGCCAGAACCCAGAATTGTCCCCTTCCCTGTGACAACCTTTGAGTTCCTGCACTAGTGTATACCCACTTCAGACGGAATACAAACCATATTTTTCCTTGACCTAGTACTAGTCGTCTCTTTCAATTGAGTGAGGAGAGCATCTCTCGGCTCAAACAAATCATGCACTAGATCATGATCCCATTCTCCGAGCTCGGAAGCATCAGTTGTTTCACAAAGGCTTTGGCAAGAGTCGGGTGGTAAGAGCGCAAATAAAGGTCGAGCTCCTGAGGTAACCAAAGTTCCTTACAAATCTGGACACTACTGCCCGACCCTATTCGCCATCTACATCCCCGATGAATCACCTACAACGCCTCCCAGATACTTCACAAGACATAACTCGGGTTAGACCCTAGTGGAGCATTTAGGACTGAAGCATTCGGGCAGTAGCATGCTTGATAAATCCGTCCAACCAAAATGTCCACCCTAGTAAGCAATCGCCGTCCTTGCTTTCCTAAGAGAGCAAGGTTAAAATCCCTCAAGTCGCGAAAGCTTATGCCTCCTACCCCCTTGGTCCCTTATCAGTCGATCCCAACACATCCAATTTATACCTTTGGTAGTAGAGGAAGCATACGTGCAATGTCATCACACCTCCCTTTGGGTACGAGGAAAACACCCATAGCATAGGAAGGTAGTGATTTAATGACAGTTTTAAGCAAAATTTCCTTCCCTGCTCGTGACAAAAGATGCCCATCCCAGTGTTGTATCCTCCTTCTGATCAAATCCTTTAAATACGCCAAGATGACGGATTTATTCCGTCATATGATATTTGGGAGTCCTAGATAAGTGCTTGCCGTAGTCGCCTCCCCAATGCCCAGGACTTTCCCAATCACTATCTAGAGATGGCAGGCCACATTGGTACTAAAGAAAAGGGAAGACTTGTTATAATTTATCTACTGTCCCGAAGCCCTCTCAAACACTTGAAATAGCTCCGACAAATGATATGCCTCCCCCTCTGTAGCTTGACAAAACAAATAACAATCATCCGCAAAGAACATATGAGAGATGCCAGGGGGGCCCTCACTACTTGGCATCCATGGAGCAACCCCCTTAGCTCGTATTGTCGAACGATCGCTGACAGTCCCTCCGCACACAAAATGAATAAATAAGGTGATATCAGATCCCTTTGACGAATGCCTCGAGATGTAGTGATAGGGCCAATCTCATAACCACCATGAGTAATAGTATACCGAACTGTGGTAATGCACACAGTCACCAGCTAAACCCACCGATCAGAAAACTCTATTCACACCAATATTGCTATCAGATAAGACCACTTTAGTCGATCATAGGCTTTGCTCATGTCCAACTTTACCGCCATAAAACTAGTGTTACCCTTGATCTTCTTCTTCAAATAGTGCATGACCTAAAAAAATACCAGAACATTACCAGAAATGAGGTGGCTTGGTATAAACGCACTTTGGGTTTCAGAAATAAGGTGGCCAAGAGGGGTTTCAAACGATTAGCCAACACCTTATATATAACCTTGTACAATACATTACATAAAGCAATCGATTTTAAATCTCCCATCGTTTCTGGGGAGGATTTCTTTGGAAGTAAAACTAAGGGTCTGTTTGATTGGATGCTAATTAATGGAACGGAACGGAATGGTTTGTAATAGAATTGAATGTAATATAGTAAAAAGTTGTTTGGGAGAGACGGAAGTATTTATAATGTAATGTAGAACGGAATGTAATATAGTTAAAAGTTGATTGGGAGAGATAGAAGGGTTCATAATGTAATGTAGTGAAACAATGTTTGGAAGATGGATGGAATGAAATGGAATGTATAATAAATGACTTTCATACCCCTAATATTAAAATAATTGTTGCCAGAAGTTTAACGCTATAATTTTAAAATAGAAATCATGTCCAATTAAAAAGTCACACACAATCGTGACAAATAATTTTTTATATATTTTCTATTTTAAAATAATAAAAATTTTAATAAAAGTTTTATTATTTTATTATTAATTATATAAAAATATTATTATTAATTATTTAATAAAATTTATTCTATTATATGTGATTTATATTTAAAAATTATTTATTTATATAGAAATATATATAAAAAATTACATAATAATTTTTAAATATTTTCTATTTTTATTAATAAAAATTTATTAATAATATTTTTATATAATTAATAATAAATTGTATATAATTAATAGTAAAATAAAGATTTTAATTAATATATTGTATATAATATTTATTTATATAATAAATTGTTCTTTAATTTATAATAATAAAGATTTATAAAAATTGTTATAAATTTTTATAACAATCTTTATAAAAATTGTTCTTTAATTGCATTTATAATAATAAAGATTTATAAAAATTTATAAATAAAGAATAATTTTTATTAATTAAAATCTTTATTTTACTATTTAATTTTTATACAATATATTATATAAATAAATAATTTGGAATATAAATCACATATAATAGAATAAAATTTATTAAATAATTAATAGTGATATTTTAATATAATTAATATTTTAATATTAATTATATTAAAATATTAAAGAATAAATCACATAGTTAATATTAAAATATTAATTATGTGATTTATATTTAAAAATTATTTATTTCTATTTTTATTTCTATAGAAATATATAAATACAATTAAAGAATAATTTTTATATATTTTATATTTTCATTAATAAAAATTTTATTATATTATTAATTAGATACGATTTATTTTTAATTATATAAAAATATTATTATTAATTATTTAATAAAGTTTATTCTATTTTATGTGATTTATATTTAAAAATTATTTATTTCTATTTTTATTTATATAAAATATATAAATACAATTAAAGAATAATTTTATATATTTTCTATTTTCATTAATAAAATTTTATTTTATTATTAATTATTTACATTTTATTTAATTATACAAAATATTATTATTAATTATTTAATAAATTTTATTCTATTTTATGTGAATTATATTTAAATTTTATTTATTTATATATAAATATATATAAACAATTACAAAATAAATTTTTATATATTTTCCATTTTCATTAATAAAAATTTTATTTTATTATTAATTATATACAATTTTTATTAATAATATAAAATATTATTATTAAAATAAGGAGAAATAATATAAAAATATTATTAATTATGTAAAAGAGGGTTAAGGTTAAAAGAAATAATTAGTATTAAGAAAAATTATTGAGGATATATTAGATAGTATCTATTTATTAGTTTGCATTCCATTCTAAACCCTCAAATTGAGGTTTCTTATTTTCACTGTTTATGATAAAATAGAACATAAAATGAAACCCTTCGCTTTCATTCTATTCCATTTCATTCTATTATGAAACCCTCAACTAAATAATAGAAATATGTTACGTTCCATCCCATTTCATTTCTAACCTCCCGTCCAAACAGACCCTAAAGAAGTATCGTTCAACCCTTCCAGAAATATACTCGAGTCATATAAGTCTGAACTAGCCTGACCACATCCCTGTTGACCATATGTCAGTATTTTTGATAGAAAGTCGGCGTCATTCCATCGGACCCCCATCGGACCCCGAGATTTATCATGGTGCATCTAAAACACTTCTAGTCTTGCAATTACCACCTTCAGTAATTGTCTCTCTGTTTCCCGAAAGAACATTTACGCATGTGCAGATGGTGACTTGAGCACGATTAGATTCGTTGGGAAGGGTATCAATCCTAAGACTTTTTAGATCGGTAAGAATTTTAGACCTCAACATTACCATGTTTAGTATGATCAAACAATCTCCCTACAAAAAAGAAAAAGTCAATTTTAGCTATTAGTTAGATTGAACGATGAATTACCGTATTTTTTATTTATTGTAATTATAAATATTGATTTTTACTTATTTATGTATTTTCTTTTAAAAAGGTACAACCGATCACATGATCTTTTCCTTTGAGAAGTAAATACCTCTCAGTTAAGAACTACTGTCTTCTAACACGACAAAACTTGGCTAGCACTTACCATTGGAAAAAGATTGCTCGCTGCCCTTTGGAAAACTACTTTGTCTTAGCAAATTGTGGTTTGGTATGACCAAAAGAACAGTATGTTGTGATCAAAGAGAATGTATAGACCCTATTCATTTACTGTCTGCAGATGTTGCCTTCCCAGAAACCTACTAACATTTCTAGTAGAAGAGTTTGCATAATGTGGGATGTTAAAAAGGAGTTAAATGACCTTATAAAACTATTACACATCCCCTTTTGTTAAATATTCCTAACAGAAAGTAGGAAACATTGTCACATTAATCAAATTAACACATGTGACTAGTTAAAACTGTAACAAATACACATGAAAAAGACAATATTGTTAAATAAATGAGAAATAAAATCTTACCAATGCCATTCCACAATTTAAATGATGTCCAAATACTTCTTTAATATGAAAAATGGTCATGCTCCTGGTTGTGTTTTTTTTTAATTAGGCTATAAGTGTATTTTTAATCCTAATGTTTATAATAAAACATAAAATAGAAATTAACGTTTCGATGCATGCAAATTGAATTGTAACGTTTTCAAAACATTCAAAATAGTCCTTAAATAAATGAAAAATTTAACGGAATTAACTCTCCATCAGTTAAACACCATATTAATACTAATGTGATATTATTTTTTGTTTTTTAAATAAAAATTGAGTCTCCCTACGATATGCCAAGTAAGATTCAGTGTCTAAATTATATGAATATGAGTCTCATTTTCACGTGACAAGTAAAACCCACTGAATGAGTATGAATAGTGACCTCACTGTCATGTGACTATGAGACTCGCTTTTTGATTAATTTAAAAAATTATTTATATGACTGAGACTTACTTTCTATTTAAAAATATAAAAATAATGTCATAGACGTAACATCTAACTGTCAGGGAGTTAACGTCAAACTTTCTATCTATTTAAGATTTTTCTAAATATTTTGAAAATATTATGGTTCAATTTTAATCTTTCAAAATGATAAGATTCAATTATATTATGTTATAAACATTGAGATTCAAAATACACTTTTAGCCTTTGCTAATGAATTCATCGTGCTTGTGTTACAGTTGTCAAACACACAAGTTGTCATCTATTACAAAATATCAATATAATTACGGGTTTCTTAAGGTATTTGATAATTTTTTAGATAAAAGTACAAATCTCTTATATATTTAACTTTTTTAATTAAAATTGTATTACTTATTTTAAAATATTAAACTAATTTTGAATTATAATATAGTTAACCCTCATAAATATGTCCTTAATTACAGCAGAAAGGAAGTAAACTATACTCTAGCTACTTTCACTCTGTTGTTGATTGATAAAACTTGTATTGTTTGAGTCAAGTTTTTCCAACAAATCCACATCTTAAGGATACATCATGAAAGTACAGTAGTATGGACTAAACAATTCATCTCAAATGTAATTATAGTCTTCTAAAGTGAGATCTTTAGTGGAGTTTGTCTTTGGTCCAAATGACGTTGGCTTGTATCATGTGAAGCATTAATTTAAAGGAAAAATAAACTCATGATTTATTTCCAAATGTAACGATTATATTTAACATTATAAAATTAATAATGTAGTATTTATCTTAAAATAATTAATTTTAAAAATAAATAATCCTTTTTATTAGTATCGAAGTCATAAGTGTTATTGATTGTGACTATAGTATTTTTAATAAGAGTGAGTAGGGAGGCATCATAAGATATGAATACATTACCAAGTAACCCTGTTCATCTCTCTTCTAGCTTATTTATAGCTAATCTTCCTTCTAGTATGAAGCGTACTTTATCTAATCGTATAAAACACCTTGTAGAAATAACCCATCTTCTTGAAGAAAACCATATTTCTAATACTTCTTTACCTTTTCATAGTCCTTACAATATATATTCTCGTGATCGTTCTTGGATAGAAAGTATTCATACTATCCTCTCCACACACCGTCCTAAAGTAAAACAAATAATCCAAAGTTCTCATTTAGAATAGTGAGGTTTGTAAGCAACCTTCGCAGAACAGTACGTGAAACTCTATATTCCTGAGGAGCTTATCTCTCTTTAGAGAGAGCAGAACCCTACACACCTATACATTGGAGCCATACATCTTGTTCTCACCCTTTGTAAAAGAAAGGGAAAACCTACTACAACCAGGATATCTCTTCTAGATATAACCTATATGACGTGCCAAAACACACTAATTGGTACCATGTTGACATCTCTCAACAATGGAAGTGTTATCCTAACTATCACCTTTGATTTCAACATCAGGCTAGATGATCCCACTTTGTCTGAACGTTTTGAAGTTCAGATTCAAATCACTAAAGTAGAGTAAGGTCATACAGCCATTATGGCTACTCTTCACCACTAAATGATCTATCATTTGCATAATCATGCCATAGATCTCAACTTTCCAAACTCCACTTATGATGCATTGTACATGGTAACAAACAGAGCTTATGATCAGACAATTATCATCAAGATCCCACAACAGTTACCACCAATGGAGCTTGAAAAATTGATGCCAACTAAATGGATCAAGAAAGAAAGTCATCCCAGAATCCAGTAAGAAGGGAAATCGGAGTGAGAATACCGTAACAAGCGGAAGTAGGCCCGGGAAAATCGGGAATCGATACCGGGGATTGATGAAACACAAGACGATCTGGTACATCAAAACTGTTCGTAAGAGGCCGAAGAATGGTGCATTAGATCTGGGCCGGAAAATGGGAACTACTCCTCTCCAACCAGTCGAGTGTCTTTTCGATCCTCGCCTTTGTTTGATATATTAATTCTTCTTTCCACACCACTACTACACCTATTCTGAAGATCTTATGAGATGGAACTGTGAAATCTATCTACAATAGGCCTAATGAAGATCAATCTGGACCATCTCATACATTAGGCCTTGTTATGATGATTCAACCAGTGTTCTATGACAGAGAAGGAAAAAAGGGACCTCCGATCCATTATTTTAAACCAGATGGAGAACCTGTCTATATTAGTCATCATCGTGGACATTTTGTCTGGGATGCAGATCCTCTATTTGCAAACCAAACTGTGAAATATGTCTAAAACCTGAATCAAACAATGATGATGACGATGAGATTTATAATCGAAGACGAAAGAAAAAGAAGAACAAGAAAAAGGAGATCTTTACTTATCAATCTACTAGACGAGATCACTATCACCATGACAATCGTGCTGATTTTGAAGCTTGGATTGAGAATCCAAGCCCAATACTTAGGAGTATTCATGAAATGCTTAAAGTTATGGACAAGGAACCTTTGTCATATCTAGAGTCAATCTCCAAACATCTTTAGCCAATTATTCCTTCTATTCCAGTTATTCCTACTCCAACCATTCCATGCATGATGGTCAATCCACATGAGGAAGACTTTCCTCCACTAGACAGATGCAATAATAATCAACAAAGGGTTATCTCTAACCCTTATATTCGTGCCTCTAGCATGAGTTCTCATGGAACTATGCTTGCCAATCTTATTGATGAAACTCTCAATTGTTAGAATGATAATGCTTTAGCTCAGAACAAAGTCCTTTGATGGATTGATTCCAAACTTGATAGTTAACTTACCAAATGTAGGCTACACATCAACGAGTTAACATAGTCTCTATAGAGATCCAAAAACTATACAATTTTACAAAGCTCAAATGGCCCAACTTGATGTGAATCTTCGACATTATGTCGATACTCAATATTTTGGCCCTGATTTTACCACAATGGAGCAAGAACTCAAAAAGGTGAAGGAGATCCTTTAACGAATGAAAACTGACATACGGAAAAAATAGTCTAAAAATGTTTATGGAGCATATCCTACATCCTTTCCAATTACCTAACCTACCTATTCTTCACTAACCTATCCTATCTTACCAATCTATTCTCCACCTTCATCCTTTGAAGAAGTTCACTATGAAATGGTATTCAAGTTCAACTATCCTTTGATTAGGCAGTATATCCATCCTACCACCACTAAGCCCAAATCGAGCAAATCAAAGCCTAAACCTAAAAAACTTCATGAGCTATCACCCTCATACATTAAACCTGCTGATCCATACACTAAACTAGCTGATCCGCAGAATAAGCCCTTACAGGTCCACACTCCACCTTCTTCTCCACTAAAACCACAACCTTCCCAATCTACTAGGAAATATAAAGCTCCTTAGATAGAGTTTGTAGCAACTCTTGCACCAACGTATGTTCTTACTATCTCTGATAATAAATACCTATCTGAGCATTCTAATTTAGCAACTATTGCACCAGCAACTATACCTGAGATATCTGATGAAGAATGCCCCTCTGAGCAATCTAACGTCTCTAAAAAATCATTAGCAGTAGCTAAATTATTTGAAGTAACTGAACCATCTTCAGATGAATCTGTATAATTTGCTGATTTGACTGATCTAGCTCAAGTCATGATGACTATGCCTCAACCTGTAGAAGTTGAGCCTAAAATCAATGAAACTAAGTCTAAAGGAACTGAACCCTTTATACCTACACCACTGCCAGCACCAACTCCACCATCCAAACCTACTTTAGGTCCCGAGTTCACATTTGATGATCTTCCATCAAGAAAATAGAGAGAGTGTCTCCATGAATTTGGTGTTTAGATCGTTTTGCAAATGACTTGATCAAATCATTCTCAGGATATTTTGTCTGAGTTTACTTCTCGTTTTATTAATACATTACGAGAATGGTGAAAAGTTTTGATGAATATCGCAGACTTCAGTTTGTACAAGTTACATCTGTTAGATTACTTATTAGAGTAATTTATAAAGAGTTCATTAATGACTTTTAGCTTATCAACAAACAAATCAGACAAGAATACTTTGAGATAAAGTGTTGTTCTCTAGATATAAGAGATTTGCAAAAACATTTCCAGCATATGACGGAACATTATTATCTAGTCAATGGCTTTAACAATGTTACTTTTTGTTATACATTCATTTCCTCTCTTCTAGAAGAATTACAAGCTGAGTTACAAAGGATAATAATTGCACTTTGACGAGATATGAAAGATATATCTCTTAGGCTCCGTTTGGTTGGCGGGAAAGTAAAGTAAATTTGGAATCTAATTCTTTGGAAAATGAATCTATGGAAAGTAAAGATATTTGCATGTTTGGATACTTATAAGAATTCTAATAGGAAAGTTGGATGAATTCTTATTATAGTGTTTGATATGCATTTCATGGAATGTAATTTAATGTTGATTTGTGTTTCCATTTATATCCTTACAAACTGAATAAAAATTGAAATCGTTTGTAATACAAGTTATATTATTAAATGAT
>JAOSBN010000006.1:4366859-4405478 GCA_027563595.1 Erythroxylum suave | reverse complement strand
ATTGGAATCAAAAGATATGACACTTACAAGTTTGAGTGTCATATTTGTCTTGCAAAAAGAAAAAGATATATATATATCACTACAACCTAGAGTTTTAAGTACTTTCAAGCCTTCTTATCACTAAATTTTCATCTAAACCTTATGTAAAGTATCCATAACATATTTTCTGAGACCTTGGGCTCAACATTAATACCTTAAATCTCGATGATGCCAATTTAATTCCAATTCTTTAAAAACATAAGTCATATGGAGTACATGTTCAATGAAACATTCCAACTAGGCTACAATTTGGGGCCTTACACATATAATTATGAAGATAACTAATATAAGGGTGCCACAGGGAGAAGTGGAATCCTAGTCATTACTTATGTTGAACCGATTTTGGGAGGAGTGGAATCCTAGTCATTACTTATGCTGAATCGATTCTTGCCACAACTGAAGATTGGATTGAGAGGCTTCATCACTTGAGCTATCAGTGTCATAATGGGTTATGGAGGTTCTTTGTCTTTTACTAGGGCTAGCATCATCTGTGCAGAGTTTTTGCAGGAATTGATTAAGCTCTTCTTCATTAGGGATGAAAATGTCATCATTAGGGTATTGGGCATCCTCGAAGAAGGAAGCTGAAGGTTGTGAAGGTCTTGCAGTGTCAGAGGAATCTTAGACTAGTATCGCATTATTTGATTCAGAATAGATTGGGTTATTTGGACCTAGTATGTCTACTTCTGGAGCTTCAAGTTCACCAGGAATAAATTCTCCTGGGTAGGGGTCCAAAAGTAGTATAGATGACAGGTATATGCTGAGGAAAATGGTTGATCTCCTTAAGAAAACTCCTAAGAGAATTAAGGACATTTTCCTTGTACCTTGGATAGTAGAGTGACATGTGATGGAAAAAGACTTTGTTGCCTGAATAGATTACACCAGTACGTGCTGTGAAATATAGATGATGGAGAATAAACAAACATTGTGCATATTGTTTCTTTAAAGGCGCTTCCCATAATCAATGTTGTTCAATTACTATGGAAAGTTGCCTTTTCCATTGTTTTAATGGTTGATATCAATCAAGGAAAGTCTATAATAGGGAGCTTTCATTGTCTCGGTCATAGATGTATTGGTAGACCTATAGAGGAGGTAAAGTGACAACACATGCATAAAGGGCCAAGAGTGCCCATAAATACCATAATGCGTTCTTGAAAAGTGGACCATTAAGGAAGAACACATTGAGGTAGGGGGCTTTAAGGTTGACTGTAAGGAGAGTTGGTCTGGCTAAGGAAGAGGTGTAGATAATATAACATACTCAATCGGGCAAGAGATGCAACTTTTACCACAATAGTGGGTGCACTATAGCAATCGGAGGAAAAAACTTCTTTGTTCTTGCAATAGTAGGTAAGCCAGCCATATAAAAGAGGAGAGGGACGTAGTTCAAGGTAGTGATTATACTGGCAAGAAGGGATAAGAAATCAGCTAGGATGTTACCTTTAGTAAGGTGCATGGTGAATTTATAATGTGAAATCCTTTTGGCAAGAGTATCATTCGAATGTTAGAGAATGCTTTAGTCTTTGTTAGGAATCTTCAAAGTTGGTGGATTTTGACAGGCTTGCTTTAAATGTTGTATAGCTCTAGTTTGCTCCTTTCCTTATGGTGGTGGATTCTTCTATAGCAATTTTGACAAGGACGATGTACGATCGGCCATGTGAGGAATGAAATCTCATATAGAATTAACATTTCCAAGGAATTCTTGTATCTATTTAATTGTGAGGTTTTCATTAGAAAAATGAAGTAGTTCACTGGCAATATGTGAACCAGTTTAATAAAATCCGTTATGAAAATGCATACCTAAAAATTATATTTGGGTTGTTTTGATATGGCTCTTTTTTGCTGAGATCATAATCCCATGTTATTTCATAAGATCTAAAAAGGTTTGAAGTAAAGTCTGATGCTCTTTATGAGTTTTTGAGTAAAGCCTAATATCTTCTTTCTTCTTAAAAGGAAGACGAATGAAGAAATTAGCATTTTTCCATATAAGATTTGAACAAGAAAACTATGCATAAGACTCAAGACAGTGGTTTAAAAATTAATCTCTCAAGGCTTCATATGTTGGTGTTACTTGAGTAAACTTAAATACATTCCTGATGTCAGTGTAAGAACTGAAGTTGGCACGACATTTGATTCCTACGGGTAAAATTTGTATTGGAGATGCCTAACAATATACATCCATTCCAATAAGAATATTTGGGATAGGTTGATTACTTTCAAGAACCTTGGTCTATACCTCACAATTAAGAATGAAACAAATCCTTTTCCTTGTTGTAATAAGCCTGATCTTGAAGGTATTACTATCAGTAGCAGCGAAATATTCGTAATGGGAACTCTATGCTTCATGAGGTCAAATGTTGGGCTTCATAATGGTTCTGATAGATCTGGTATCCATATACGCAATAACTTTAATGGGTTGATCACACTTATCTTGACACAATAACTAGATTTGCACATACAGGTGAGGAAGAAGCTTGGGGACAAGCTTAAGACATGGTTGTTGTTATTGTCACATATAAAGCATGCCATCTTCAAAACTAGAGATATTATCTTTAGAAACGGAGATATTAGAAGAATCATTATCCTCATCAGAGGAATCAATAAGAACAACAAACTTGGTGTCTTTATCCTCACTAGATAGTTCTTCTATGAAATATTCAATGTTTCCATGATCATCATTGATTGGCATAATAGCTTTAATAGAATCCAGGAGTTTAATTTCTCTTTTTGTCTTTTGAGGACATTTACAAGGAAAATGTCCCGATTTGCCACAAAGAAAGCAACGATCTAATGGTTTTCCTTAAGGATTTCTCCTTTTGAAGAAGCGAACAAAACGTTGGCGTTCCTTTCTTCAAAAGGGCTTGTAGCCTTCTTTAGGAGACACATGAGATTTGTGGAACTTCTTGTGATGATGTTTCTTCTTTGTGTGATACTCACAATCTTTTTTCTCCTTGCATCTGGTCGTCATATATGACTTTTTGTATGCTTTCTTTAATAGAGGACTGCTTTTAATCATGTTCTTGAAGAACATCTATTGGTCACATAACTTATCAAGAGAAGCTAAGACAAGCTGGTAGATTTCACCAAGAGATATATTTTTTATATCTTGTTGAAGTGCAACTATTGTCCTTTATAACTCAGGTTGTAATTTTTCTGGAATAGAGGAAATGAATGTATAATAGAAAGTAACATTGTTAAAACCATGAGTAGATAATAATGTTCCTTCATACACTGGAAATGTTTTTGCAAATCTCTTCTTTCTAGAGAACGACACTTCATCTCGAAGTATTCTTGTCTGATTTATTTATCGATAAGCTGAAAGTCACCAATGACCTCTTTATGAATTACTTCAAGAAGTAATCCAACAGATGTAACTTGTACAAATTGAAGTATGCGATGTTTATCAAGACTTTGCCACCATTCTCTTAATGTGCTAGTAAAATGACAAGTAAACTTAGACAAAATATCTCGTAAAGGATGATTTGGTCGAGTCATTTGCAAATCAATCCAAGCACCAAATTCATGGAGACGCTCTCTCCATTTTCTAGGTGGAAGATCATTAAATGTAAACTAGGGACCTAAAGTAGCTTTGGTTGGTTGAGATGGTGGTAGTGGTGGTGTAGGTCTGAAGGGTTCAGTTCCTGTGGACTCAGCTTCACTAATTTATGGCTCAACTTCTGTGGGATGAGGCATGATCATCATGACTTGAGCTAGGTATATCAAGTCGGCAAACTGTGAAAATATATTTGAAGATGGTTCAGACACTTCAGATAGTTCAGCTACTGTACATGATTGTTCATAGATGCTAAAATGCTCAGAGGGGCATTCTTCATCAGATATCTCAGGAATAGTTGTTGGTGTAAGAGTTGCTAAATTAGAATGCTCAAATGGGCATTTATCGTCAGAGATGATAAAAACAAATATTGATGCAAGAGTTGCTATGAAATCTGTCTGAGAAGCTTATCTTTCCCTGTAGATTGGGAAGGTTGGGGTTTTGGTGGAGAAGAAGGTAGAGTGTGGATCTGTAATTGTTTATTCCATGGATCAGCTGATTTAGTATATGAATTAACGGGTTTAGTGTATGAGGGTGATGGCTCATGAGGCTTTTCAGGGTTAGGCTTTGATTTGCTCAATTTTGGCTTAATGGTGGTAGGATGGATATATTATCTAATCAAAGGATAGTTAAACTTGAATATCTTTTCATAGTCAACTTCTTTAGGGTATGAAGGTAGAGAATAGAATGGTGGGATAAGATAGCTTGGAGAAGGATAGGTAGGTTGGGTAACAATAATGGTTATAGGATAAGCTCCATAAATAGTCTCAAACTGTTCTTTCCACATGTTAGCTTCCATTCGTTGAAGGATCTCGTTTACCTCTCTAAGTCCTTACTCCTTGGTGGTGAAATCAGGGCCAAAATAATAAGTATCAACATAGTGTTGAAGAGTCATATTAAGTTGTGCCATTTGAGCTTTATAAGATTTGCACAGTCTTTGGATCTCTACAGAGACCGTATCAACTTGTTGATGTGTAGCTTGCATTTAGTGAGTCAGAACATTAAGTCTAGAATCAATTCGCCAAAGGACGTTATGAGTTAAAGCATTACTAGTCTGCCAATTGAGAGTTTCATTAGCAGGATTGGAAAGCATAGTTCCATGAGAACTTATACCAGAGGCACAAATATAAGGGTTAGAGAAAACCCTTTGTTGATCATTACTGTGTCTCTCTAATGGAGGAAAGTCTTCCTTATATGGATTAGCCATCATGCACGGAATGGTTCGAGTAGGAACAACTGGAATAAAAGGAATAACTGGTTGAGGATGTTTGGAGATTGACTCTGGATATGACAAAGGTTCTTTGTCAATAACATTGAGCATTTCACGAATACTACTCGATCTCGAGCTTGGATCTCAATCCAAGGTTCAGAACCATCACGACCATCATGGTGATAGTGATCTTGTCTAGTAGGTCGATAAGTAAAGATCTCCTTTTTCTTGTTCTTCTTTTCCCTTTGTCGTTGATTATACAACTCATCATCATCATCACTATCTAATTCATGGTTCAAACATACTTCAAAGTCTAGTTTGCATATAGAAGGATCTGCATCCCAAACAAAATGTCCACGATGATGACTAACATATACAAGTTCTCCATCAGGTTTAAAATAATGGATCGGAGATCCATCTTTGCTTTCTCTGTGCGTTAGTTGAATCGTGAGAACATGGCCTGATGTATGAGAGGGTCCAAATTGATCTGCATTGGGCTTGGTGTAGATGAATTTCACATTTTCATCTTGTAAGGTCTTCATAATAGGTAGAGTACTAGTGTGGAAAGAATGCCTATAAGGGGCATGGAACATTTTTTCATAGTTAGTGATCTATTAAGTAGACATAAACTTTTCAAGCCCTGTTGGTGGTACCTACTTCGGGATTTGGATGATAGTTGTCAGATTATGAGCTTTCTCTGCTACCATGTACAAGGCATCATAAGTGCAGTTTAGGAAGTTGAGATCTGTGACATGATTTTGTAAACAATAGATCATTTGGTGGTAAAGAGTAGCCATAATGACTGTAGGATCTTGCTTTACTCCAATGATCTGGATTTGAACTTGAAGTCGTTCAGACAAAGTAGGATCATCTAACTTGATATTGAAATCAGGACGATGGTTAGGATGACACTTCCATTATTGAGAGTTGTCAACGGGGTACTAATTAGTGCGTTTTGGCACATTGTGTAGGCAGTATCCAGAAGAGATAACCTGGCTGTAGCAGGTATTCCCTTTTTTCCATGGAGGGTGAGAATAAGACGTATAGCTTTAATGTGTAGGTGTTTATGGTTCTGCTCTCTCTAGAGAGAGATGAGCTCCTTAGGGATCTCGAGTTTCACGTACTGCTCTGTTGACGTTGCTTACAAGCCACACTACTCTAAATGAGAATTCTTGATGATTTCTTTTACTTTAGGATGATGTGTGGAGAGGACAATACTGATACTTTTTGTCCAAGAACGATCACGAGAATAGATAGTGTAAGGACTAAGCAAGGTAAAGAAGTATTAAAAATACAATTTTCTTCAAAAAGAAAGGCTATTTCTATAAGGTGTTCTATACGATTAGATAAGGTACACTCACACTAAAAGGAAGATTAGCTATAGATAAGGTAGAGGAAAGATGAATAGGGTCACTCAATAATAGATTCATATCGTATAATACCTCCTACTCATTCTCATCAAGAATATTGTAGTCACGGTTACTAACACTTATGACTCTAATACCAACGAGGCAACCCCTGGTCAGAGGGCTTAGGGAATACTAGATCATGTGCTTAGGAACATATTGTTCATCAAAGATTAGAAAAAATGAAGCTAGATCAGCAGGTAAGTTCCAGGTATGTTGGCTGAGATATACAAGTTCTTTTTCTCTGCGACCACAAAATAATAAGTTTTTATTTAAAAATTTCCTTTTGATTAAAATGAAAATCTCTCTTTTTATAATTTATGGGCCCTAATTAGAATTTTTGGAAACAACGTCAAGTTAGGGGTAAAATTACTTACTGCTCAGCCTCTTCAGTCTCTATGTATCAGTAGGATTTATAATGGGTGTTATTATTGTAATTATAATTGAAATTACTAAAAATATATTCTTTGATTTTTTCTTTTTATTTTTTAAAACAGTGGTTAAAGACTTTTTGATATTACTTATATTTTTATTGTTATTGTTTTTTTAAAATAAAAATAAAAATATGTTTAGTTGTTAATATTAATATAATTATAATTTTATTATTGATAATAATTAAATGTTATACAAAACAAATAAATAAATAAATAGTTTGATCTATAATAAAATATTTATTAATGCATATTAATAAACTTTATTATATTTTTATTAAAATAAAAATAAAATAAATAAAAATTTATTTATAAACTATCTTTTATTTTAATTTTAAAATTTTCAAAATAAATTCTTACAAATTTAATTTTTATTGTATATTTTTTAATTATATATATTTAATTGAAATTAAATTTAGATTATGACAAAAATAAAAATAAAAGATAAAAATTAAGATTTCCTGAAAATTAAAAGAAACTAAACGTAATAATAAAAACTAAAATTTTACTTAAATGAAACTTGTTTATATTTTTGGCACTCTGTCCCCTGACAACGAAACATCGGTTTTGCCACTTTTATTCCGGCTTTCCGTCGTAGCACTCGCTCGTACAGGTTGCCACGTTTACTACACGCAATGATAGTCTAACTCCGAGTGAGGCGCATGGCCGAGTCCCAATCACCGTATATCCAAATGCTTGTCCAATCCGACGATTACAGCTGGAAAATTTCAATCTAACGGTTATTATTTGTCCAATGATACGTGGCTGATGTGGTAGAGGGAGAGTTCAGTCACTGTACTGTTGACTTGAGCGATGAGGAAGCTTAAGGGGCACGACACTTCTTTCGTCTCTGTCGTCCCTATGTAATGTGGTATGGTATCTATTATGTAATATGTACATAACAAAACCCCTCCTTAAACCCAACGAACAAGCAGGATGTCCTTGTCTCTGCCGCCGGGTTGTGGGTTCTACCCTTCCGAGGAGCAGCTGCTCTGCTACTACCTCACACTTAAGAATAGAGCGGTGGTTGACGCCGCCGGTGGTTCTGATGACTGTAAAGCCTGTGATTTCATCAAGGAGGTGGACTTGTACAGCTATCAGCCCTCTGAGCTACCGGAGAATGCGTGTTTTGGGTACAGTTACGGCGGGATGAAGAAGCACTGGTATTGCTACACCAAGGTCAGTGCTGAGGAGGCGAGTGAAAGAATTGTAAGAGGGGGATTCTGGAAGATGCGAGATAAAGATGTTCAAGTGGTGGGTTCTGCTGTGAACAGTGTGATTGGGAATAGGAGTGAGTTTGTTTTCTATTTGGGGAATCCCGGTAAGAGTGCGATCAGAACCAATTGGGTCCTTTTTGAGTATGCGCTTGTTGATCAGGTTATTAAGCTACTCTCTCTATCTGTCTTCTTCATATTACTCGCTTGCTTTCTGTTGAGGCCTCACAATTGATCCCTTTTGCAGGCTTGTTTTGTTGTTTGCCGAGTATTCGACCAGTCTCATCGTGGCAGTAATGAAAGTTCTTTGGACACCCCCCGGCATATCGGTGTTCAGCATGATGGATTTCTTTCACCTGATAGTGTTGAAGCTATAATGATCCCTGACTGTTCTGTTGATACATCAGAAAACCCACCGAGTTTAACTGCTGATCTGAATGACCAAATCAGAATCAATTCTATTCCTGTTGGCGATGTTCAGCATCCTTCAGGATGCCCATCCGTTGAACTAGTAAGATTTCTTTAGTCTCTTATTCTATCTCTTTATCTGTTATGTCTTTAGTTCCCATTTAACATTTAGTTTTTGTTTTGATAATCATTTTGGCGGCACCAAACACTGTACCACATGGGACGGTGACTTTGCTATTAAGTAGTTGGATTCTTGTGCAGAGTCACTAATTTAACAAGCAGAGGCAAATGTACAGACATATATTCGAAGATTTAGCATAATCCATAGACTAGCATTATACTGTGGTCTAGCAAGTTAATGTCACAGAGTGGATACAGTTTATTCGAGTTCTTTAAACTGTCTCGTCTCATTCATAAATTTTTGTATAGACTATGAATTTGATAATGCGTTTTATACGTTACTAATGTGTATGCTCAAAGGAAAGTGGAACTGATATTTGCTGTCAATGCAAGAGCTACATGTGTCAATCAATAGGTGATACTTCCATTTGTTCCTCCGTTTCTATTATGACCTCTCATTAAAGTTTTTAACTTGCTAGTTCTTTTCTTTTATCCCTTTTTGTCCTTTTCCATATTATGCAATACAGCAACTGTTGATCTTAATTGCCCTATTATTCTGTACCTTCCACATATTTGGGTGACCAGGCTGAGCTTTTTATTATACATCCGAGTAGTTTTTCATTCATGCATGTTCTCATGTTCTGTCATACAAACTGCTGATATTCCTGCAACCTAATTTTGTTATGCAGGATCGCGAGTTCAGCCTTATTGATAGGAGCATGTTTGATGCTCGGCGTGACCAGCTGTTGTTATCCATTATGGAAGAAGATTTCATAGAGTTGGATGATCTTATAGATTGATTCCAGCATGAATCTGAAAGATTTGAGTCTGAAAGATGTATGTTTGTTCCACGGCACAGGATTAAACTATTGCCTCAAACGTTTGTTCAAGGTCTTAAAAGCTACAGAATGAATTTGAATATCCTGAAGAAGAATAGAGAAAGAAAAACTTAATCTTTGAGGAATCTTCACCATATTGATAAGTATATTAGACTCTTTGTTGTGATGCTAACAAAATGCTTCACCTATGGAGGTATGTAATATAATTTTTGATTCACTGTTTTAACTTTGTCTAGAAACAATTGTCAATCTCTTGTAATTTTGGTTTGCAGATTTCTTGAATGTCAGAGATTAGTTACTTTCATCTGGTGGATTAAGAACAAGTTTGGTATCTTTGGTGATGGTAGATTCAAATAAGAAAAAGAATATCAAAACTAGCTCATCATGTCCTGGCTTCGCCAACTTCCTGATGTTGTTCCACTGTTTCCATATCCTTATATCTAGGGTAAAATGTACTTTCTAAAGCAGAGAGTAAGCATGGTGAACTTGCAAACCATGAATAGCTACTTTGGACTTCTCGACTACAAACTTGACCTTCTGACTATAAATAATGCTTATTCTGAATTGCCTGATAGGTAGTGCTTACTCTCTTCACTGCTTCAAAGCTTTGTAAAGTTAACTATGTTGCCGAATGAGATTATGGAAGATCTTCAAATCTTAATATTTTGAAGATGCATTTTAAAAGCTTCAATTATGTGCAACTTATCATGTCAGTTCTTCTTCGTAACTTTTTTGTCAATGTGTTGTCATCAAAATGATTTACTAAGTACCCTTCTTTTTTGTTAGTAAATCATGTTTCATTGCCTTTCTGGGATATTATTTCAATATTTCTGTTTTCTTAATCTTTTGCATGATAAGATTTGTTGTGGAATATTCTGTTTCCTTTTTTGTACTTCGGAAAGCATTTGTCAGTTTTACTTATCTTGGTTTAGGTTGCAGAATCTTTGTTTCTGCATGGTACCATGTATATACCGTGGGTCGATTTTGATAGCAGGTTGAAGTCCAACATATGTACATAATAAAATTTTTGAAGCTCAAAAACCTGTACCAGTATGGTTGGGAAACTCAATTGTTCTGACACTTTTTCTCTAATATTTTCAGACATGGCTGTCTAGGAAAAGTTTTGGACCATCTGACGTTCAAATGCAATTTTCCATTGTTTCTTTATATTAAGAACTTCAAAAACTTGCAGGTTAAATAGCTGTTCATGGCTCATCATGTCTTCTCTACTCCTCATTTTGCAGCCGCAATCCTCTCTATCTCTACTTTTTGCTATTGTGCAAAGTCAAACACCACCACAAGTTATCTATTTTAGGTAGCTAAAGACTTGCTTTTTTATTTTTGTAATGGTTAAGCATGAGAAGTATTAATGAAGGCTGTCATCCTATGGTAGGAGGGGGACTGTAGGAAAGTTGCGACTCCCCTAGGAGTAGTTAGACTCCAGAGACCCATGTTTAGAGGCTTTGAAGGGGTGATTTAGGTTCAAAGCTTTGAACTTTCATATCGTGAAGGCATGGGAATATATTAGAGGAAGATGGAAAAGTTTTACTTATGCAAATACGTTACCTGTTGGATGCATTACTATGGATATGTTTTGTGTGAACTCATGGCTGCTCTAAAGTGAAATCAGTGTTAAAAGTTGCATTTCACAATATTTCAAATTAATGCTTGCTGTTCCATTTATCTTTCCGATGAATTTGCACTGGCTGTTGCTTCTATCCCTCTCTCACTCTCTCACAGTAATCAACGGAATGATCAAATTTGATCTTTGACTGGAAGATGGTTATCATCCTATCAGCTAACGCCTTCAAATTTGGATTAAATATCTGTTTCTTGGTACTCATTGCTGTTATGAAGTTGATGGTGGCTTCATGCTTTGTTCCGTTTGCCTCTTTTAAGAACCTAGACTATTGTTCCACCATTCCAAGAATTCCTCTACTTGCAGGGAAAGCATACATGTTACAGATAAGATAAACTTGATGTTTCCAATTCCTCTTTTTTTCTTTTTCTTGTGCAAACTATTCTTATTACATTGGCAAGACCTGCTCATTCCTTTTTTTCTCCGAGCTTTCTTGTTGCAGGCAGACTTCAGGAATCTCCTTTTAACCTTATGAGATGATGCTGTGCCGAATTGCTTCGTTGATACTAAAAGCACTCAGCCTTAAGCTTTTCATTTGTTTATAGTGATAAATTATGTTACGTGCCTGACATGGGATTAATTGATGACTGCCCAAGGACAAGGATATGTCACAAACCGCATTGAAATTATAGTGAAGATCATAAATTAGGTAGCTGGTGCCGGTCAAGTAGTGCCAAATCTGGCCTTGTTATTTGCTTGTGTTTTTAGAAATGCTAGCCGTCCGAAACTGCACGAGTAGGCAATTTTCTCGCGTCCTTTACACTTTGCAGTTTACAGTCTGTACTCTGTACGTCTGATTTCAGCCTCATTTTGCTTTTCCTCTTAGGATGCTGTGCGACTCGTCCTGACAATCTTCTCTCGCCCTACCTGTCTGGAGAAATATAAAGGGATGTATTCTACTTTTTGGGTACTAGGAACAGTGGGGCTGTACACTGTAATTCATGGACATAGTTGATCAGTTCAGTTCTTATTACATACAAGCCTAGTTTGGTGGATTTGGACTGTCTTGTGGGCGAAATTTATGCAAAAAAATTGGAATGAGCATGTCACAAGGGTGGAGCCAGGAATCCAGTAACAGCTAAAAGATATGTATGGATCAAAAGTAAGGAACTTCGTATATACTTTCTTTGTCTAAGGTGCTTTATAAAATTTGACAAAGCTATTTCCTAAGTTGGACATCTGTGACCAGTCCTGATCCAGCCACGTGAATCGGTCGCACCCAAACAAATTGGCGAGCCAACAAACGGGCTTGGAAGAGCGTTACGGTGTCTGTAGCACTTTTCTTTTTAACATTGATTTAGTGGTTGCAGTGAAGAATGGTATGCCACTGAGCCTCCGTAATGGTTCAAAGTTTTAACTTTGGATAGAATCTTCTTAAGAAAAAACAAGTGATTCGATTTTTTTGAATCATAAAATATACCAATTCTTAATGCCTTGTCTATTTTTTTAGTAAATATACTAAAATAGTTTTTATTTAATAATTTATTTTTTAATTAAAATTTAAATTCTTTCTTTTATTTTGTTTAAATTATGATAGTTTAATATTGATTAAAATTTGAAACCTTAAATATTTTATATTACCAATTTAATTTTCAGCCTGTTTTATAACATTTTATAAAAATATATAGGTAAATAAAGGAGCTTTATTTTGAACAATCTGAACATAACTTTCAAGAGTTGTGAAATTGCTATCTCTTTAAGTTATATCATCATCATTGTCTGTCTGTCCTTTGAATATGGATTTCAGTTACAATGACACAACGTGCATTTTGCAAAAGGAATCTCATCTCTCCAAATTAAAATGTTGACTGCTTTTTGTTTGGCAATTAGCAATTTCTAATCGTTGAAAAAATCTGTTGTATTCGCCGAGAAGAACCTCCTAAAGTCACGAAATTGGTTGTATCTAATTGAATCTCCAATTTCTTATCTTGTTTTGAGACCGTCCCAAAACACCTGTACCCCAGTTTGACATGTAAACCGTGTTTTTGGATTAGCTAGCTTTTGTGTGAGTACACATCCAAGGAAGGAACCACACAGAGGCAACACGTGTCATCTTTGGGCATGGACCCGGTGATAGGGTTAATGTTCTCGGTCATTGTCCTTTTACTATTGCAGGTCAAGACAGATATGGAGTAATCTTGGGGTGTTGGTGGTAGCTACGAGGCAATCTTGCTTCCTTGCAATTAGTTCTTATCGACCCTTGTGGTACTTAATCAGATGTTAACATTTACTAAGACCATGTTTCTCTCCACTATATAGGAAAATTATATATCACTTTCATGCGCTTAGAGGTTGATTTTTTTGCGGTGTCATGTGCATAATCATAATCACGGATCCAACTTCCACCTTACCCATGCCTGATGGCTGTGGGTCATCTTAGTCCTTGTGTTCTTGCGGGCACATCAAGGCGCTCTCATGTCATCAGTTTTGCTCCCTGCAATTTAATTGTTTCAATAACCACACACCCACCTTTGAGGAAAAAGAAAAAAGTTACCAAGGGAAAGGTTGTGGCAGGAGTGAAAAATTCCACAATTGCCAACAACTAAACCTCTCGGTTTTGCTTTTCTCTTGGGGCATTCAAGATTGTCCTAGTTGCCCTACCATGTTCGTGAGCAGATTCCTTCTTCAAAAGTCAAATTTGTGATGCTGGTTTTGACGTTTTTACTTTTCAGGTTTATGAAAATCAGACCACAAGGGTGCCTGAATCCCTTTGGAAGATAGGCTTTGGCCTTTTCCATTTTGCATAGTATAGTATTATAGGTCGTCAAGTCTTTAATGCATTGTGAAAAGAATGGGAAATTTCTTAATATTCACTAAGTGGGAGAATAATCAAACTTATCTTTGTCAATAATCAAGGAAAGAACTTTGAGGTGTCATTACGCAATGGTTTTATCTAAGCACTCAGACTAGGAGTCCATTTCATCGAACAAAACACACATAGTGAAACGCACATTTTGTGGAAAAAGGCAAGGCAAAGAAAAGCAAAGCAACCGCCTTTGAAACTTGAAAGAAGATAAACCCATAAATAAAGATATCACACGGGTCACAGAGACGGGAGCAGAGGCATAAGAATAGTAGAAAGACCAAACGTTAAGAAATGAAGGGTAGGAAACAGAGATTTGACAGGAAGCTGAGGCAGCACCCACTGAAGCGATGATACATGCAAGGAACTTTGGGACTCTGCCTGTTCACACCTCTTTCACGCAAAGCAATAATAAACCAAAACTAATTCTGTACCTAAAGACGGTGCCAGTTCCCAACAAACATATGAATGCCGATTAACAAAGATGCCGACAGCCACTATCCTCATTTACCCACATCTCTGGTTTTATAGAGTGAAGGTAACAAAAATCCTTTTTTATTATATTATTCCATTGGAATGGAATTGAAACAACCCCATTCATGGATGGTCAAAAGCAATCCCATTTTTAGGCACTGGGAACAAATCTATGTGTCTTCCATCTCGTCAAGGTGGGGACCCGTGTACTTATGCCACGTTTGCCAAAATGTATGAGAACAACTCAAACACAGCTAGCTAAGCTAAGCGAAGCAAAGTTAAGCCAGTAGCAACCAATATTTATATAGAAACGTAGAAAAGGTAAATATAGAGTGGGGTGCATCAGGCATGTGATGATGGTAAAAAGAAAGGTGCTTGGCGTGAAGAAGATGGAAACAAATCAAAGAGTGGTTGCGGGGCTTGTTTTGGGAGATGGGTCTTGGTCTAATATTCATTATTTTATTGTATTTATGGGTTTTACTTTACTTTGTTTCCGTGGGTAAAAGAAAACAATTAAAAAGGTTGCTGTCTACGTAACAAGAGGAGCCATTTGGTGAGCGGCCAAAACAGGGGAGAGAAACCCCTTTTGCCTAGTTGTTGATATTGGTGTTCTTTGGTCCCAATCGAGTGTTTCTCAGCATTTATATTCCTTACTAGTTTTTGCTGGAACCTCTCTCTTGCTTTGGCACACAAACTCTGTATTTTCCTCACTTTATGTCTCTCTCTTGGTCTTGGTGGGTTATTTAGTAAATTAATGGTTATTGTTCCCTTAAATCTTCTCTCGTTCTATATACATTGTATTTGCAATTCTCATCCCTATATTCTCCTTCAAGCCTCCTCCTCCTCATCTGAGCCTCTCCTCTTTCCGCCTCCTCCTACCCTTTGTTATTCCAGTGGAGGCTGTGCTTACTAGCTTTCTTGTCTCGAGAAAGAGATAGACAATATCATAAGAGAGTGCATAGAGGCTTATTGTTTCCTCTGCTTAAGGTTTTTGGAGTCTGACCCTTATTTCTGGTACAAATTGCTAGATCGGTCGGGTTTTCCTTGTTTTCCTTTGTTGGGTAAGCTCCTTATATTCAACGATCGGTTAGGGATGGGATGAGTATAGCTTATGGCCAGTGCTTTGTTCCATTTCTGTTCTTCATTCGTTTCTCGTTTTGTCCTTTCATTTTGATTTAAGCCGTGAAGCAAAACAATCGTTTTCAGATGAAGGTGTTTCTCTTTGTTTAAATTTGTTAAAGCTTTTCTCTTTGCTCTTATATTTGGTTATCGGTTTTCTCGTTGTTTTATTTTTGTTATCAACAAAAAAGTTTGAGTCTTTTAGTGATTTTTTTTCCTGGGATTTAGACTGTAACTTAATTTCAGAGACCATTTTTGGTAGGGAAATCCCATATTACCTTCCCGTTTTGAAGATGTGGTTCACCGGTTTTGCTATCTTTACATCATTTACGTTCGGTGACAACTTGAAAGGTTAAAACTTTTAGTATTGTTTTTCGAGTTTCTTATTGTTTCCTTAATGAGGAGTGAAGTAATTGATATTTGCACTATCAGGCCGTTTGCTTTGCGCTTTTTTTTTCTTGGTTTGTTTTCTTCACCTCGTTTTGATTTCCTAGTTTTCCTTCATTTATTGTTTTGGGTTGTGGGATGAATTGATTTTCTTCGACCTCGGTTTTGACTGTTAGCCTGTCTGATTCTGTTACAACTCATTTAAATGTTTTCTTGTTTTTTCATTCTTGCTTGAGTTTAGGTTTTGATTCTTCGAGATTTATGCATTTGTTCTATATACAAAGTTTCTGATGTTCACTGGATCTAGTTGCTAGCCATACATTCTATGGCGATGCGGCATTTGTCAATCTTATGTCTTACTGACATGCATATGATTCTATGTTATGCCTGACTCAGTCACCTACCAGCAGATGATTGAAGCTGAACTTGAATAAATAAATTGACTTGGTCTTCTTCAGTACATTAGCAAGATTATGCATATTCATATATTTTTGGATTAGGTTCACCTACGTCTGTGGACGTTCCATCTGTGTCCTTTGTAGAGAAAGTAAACTTGGCAAATCTTATCGGTCATGACAAGTAAAATTTATGTAGATACGGTTGCATCCTATCGTAGGTTGAATTCCTGGGAAAAGAGGTTCGGAGCCCTCACAATGAGGGTTCCCATCAGAATTGGCATGTGCTATTTGTGAAACATGTCAAATTGAAGCTTCTTGGCATTTGTGATATTTGTGCTTGTAGAGCTGCTTGATCTCAGGATTTAGTACTATGTTCAAGTTCTGTTACTGTTTTATTAGGAGCATTTTGGATGTCAAAACTAACATTCTGCATTTGGTTAACTTATCAGCATCAGTAGAACTGTAGATTCTCGATAATTTTACAAGGGTTGTCGTGGTTATCCTTATGCAAGGGCACAGGAGTGTGATTGGCTCCTTGCCTGAAACATTGGACTTTGATCATGGATCTACATCAGCTAATGCCTTTGTAGATCCACAAATTCGCTGGAATAGTTTGCGAAATCCTGCAGATGGCCGCTTGACAGACTTTATACTGTCACCTAGTCACATGACTGGTGCCTTTGTAAATTCTGTTGACCAAGAACGACAAGGTCCTAGTGAATGGAACTTGGGAGAATCGAGTTCTAGTGGGCTGCGGAATGTGGCAATTCATGATGAGCACAAAAGAGAACATGGATGGTCATCTTCTGTAAGTGCATATTCTGGACCTGGCCCAAGACTGGAAGAAAGGCGATATGGAGCAACTAATATTCTTCCACTCAACAGTGTTCATATTGACTCTCAATTCATGCAAAGTTCCAACTCTGATGGAATGACACAGAATCTCAACTTAAATGCTGGTTCTGTTACTCATGGCATTGATAATTTTCCAGTCATGGAAGCCTCTGGTAACAAGGCTAGTTGGACAGGAAATGAACATGCTCCGTCTAGCAGTGGATATGATTCTTTGTTACTTGCTCCTGGAACTGGTGGATACTCAGTAGAACAACAACATGATAGACCCGGCTGTTCAGTGGATGGCCGCCCCTGCAAAAGAAAGGCTGTTGAAATAAATGTTGGGCAGCCCTCTATTGGTGGAAGTTCAAGCTTCTTTCAGTCCTCAGAACAAAATGCATGGCCTGGTGTCCCTGCCTGCTATGATGCAAACAGTAGTTTAAGTATGGGTGCACAGCCGGAGCTGTTTGATGCAAGACTTGGGATAGGTGCCAGAGGGCTAGCCTGTGATGGCAGTCCTGATTTGGAGATGGCAAGACGTACAGAAAGCTCCCACAGGAATTTCCGCCTAATAATAAACCCTGCAAATGAAGAATCTATACCTCCTGCTCTATTTCCTACAGGAAGTGCTACTAGGCGTTCTGGTATACCGTCTTCACACCACCCATCAAGACTTATTCCCGTTGATCATTCTTTGAATTTGAGGTCGTCCCCGACAGTGGATGGTGCTAGTTCTGTTAGTCAGCAAGCTGGTGTACCTGTTCCAGCTTTGGTGCAGAACTCGCAATCATTTAGGTGGAATGAAATCCCTAGCTCAAGAGTTGGTAGCTCATCAAGTTCTATAATTTTATGTGATGCAGAGGAAGCAAATTCAAGAAGCATGGGGAGCAATGTCTGGGAACATTCTGTAACTGTACCTGCCAATGAACTAAGAGCTTCAACCAGAATTCCAGCCCCTGCTCATGTAACCGATGGAAACATCAATGGTCCTGGAAATGTTTCTTCCACATCCTGGACAGTTCCTAATACAGGAGTTCACCCTCTGGCAGCTCCTACCTGGATGCCTCAACCCAATCCTCCTTCAAGAAATTCTCGGAGATTAGCTGAGTATGTCCGTCGGTCATTGTCTAATTCAACTGTGGGTGAAGCAGCTGGACAAAGTAGCTCCCGTTCCCCACTGCAACCGGGTCTTACTTCTTCAGGGGATATGACACATTCATCTAATAACCATGGACATCATAGGTCACATGCAAGATCAGCATCTCGGTTGGAGAGACAAGGGGACAGTGTACTAGGAATTCCTTATCCACTGCGAACTTTGGCTACAACCAGAGAAGGAAGAAGTAGGCTTGTTGTATCTGAGGTCAGTTCTCGCTTTTAATGTGGTTGATCTGTAAAACTTTGTCCAGTTACTTGTTTTCCAATAAAATTTTGATGTCATCATCATTTCTTTAGCTAGATCTGGCCCCTGTCAATTTTATACCCTTTCTAATGTGCACGCATTACTTGTATATCTTCTAATTCGATTTGTCCACAATTTGGATATCATGCCCTGAGTATAAAATACTTATCTATAGGTTGTCCTCGTCGTAAACTTCTGTCTGCTATTGGGTTCTTTGTGTTAGCCATCTCCGGATCATTCTCCATCTTAACCTTATTTGTTATTTATGTGGCATTCTTGCCACATTTGCTTGGAAATGTTCATTTCTCTGACTGTAGCTCCTGTGGTCAACTGCATGTTGGTCCCATTCTTCAATTTGAGGTTCAGATAAATTGTTCTTGTCTTTGATTTTTTAAATTTATGTTTTTATCATTAGTTATCCACTTGTATGGACATGCACTAAGCGATCCTACATTGGAAGTTGGTTTATTATTGTTGATTCTTTTAAGTTCTTGAGTTGCATGGATATATTTGATTATCTCCGTTCCACTATGTGGTGTATCCAACAAGCATTCATTTGGATCTCACTTTGGATTTATTTTCTTGTAACAGATTCGTAATGTCTTGGATGTTATACGCAGGGGAGAAAGCTTACGAATTGAGGTGCACTTTTTACATCAATTTAATGCCAATGCACCTTTGCATGAGTTTTTGGTTTCATGATGTTAGAATGCTTACATGTGTGTGGGTCATGCCCCTATTGTTAGAATCCACATGTTTGCAAGTGGAGTGGTGAGTGCACAGTGACGGTCTGTATCACACATTATGGTGACTTAATACCGAAGATATGAAATCAGGAGGGCAATAATTGGAGTTCTCCATGCGAGTGTTAATGAATGATCTGAAACTTGGCTATTTGTTGTGCTGTTGAAATATCATTTAATATATATGTTTGATCTTAGGTTCGGTGCTGAAAGTACATCACCTTCATACAGTTGTCGTCATTACTATATTTTCCTTGCTTCGTATGACTATACTGCATGGTTATGTGCATGAGTTGCTAGATGACTGGTTTTATCCATAGGTATTTTTTATAATTATGTCAGTCTAGCGTTTTGAATTGTTTTCTTGTTTTATGTCAGGATTTTATGCTTCTTGACCAATCAGTATTTTTTGGGGTGGCGGATATTCATGATAGGCATAGAGATATGCGGCTTGATGTTGATAACATGTCATACGAGGTATAGTATGCCGAAAATTTGTTGGGTGTGATTTGCTGTCGTTAGATTGTACTTATAATGCTAAATTTCTGTAATCATAGGAGCTATTGGCTCTTGAAGAGCGCATTGGCAATGTTAACACTGGATTGAGTGAAGAAACTATCTTAAGGCACCTAAAACAACGGAAACATTCTGTCAAGATGGGAGCTGAAGGGGAGACGGAGCCGTGCTGCATTTGTCGAGTAAGGATGGATCATTTTGTTTCCTTACCATTACCAGTTTTTCCTGTCTGTGTGATCACTTACGAGTTGTCTACTGCATGAACGCAGGAGGAGTATAATGAGGGTGAAGATATTGGGAAACTGGACTGTGGGCATGATTTCCACACAGGTTGCATCAAACAATGGTTGATGCTCAAGAATTGGTGCCCCATATGTAAAACTACGGGGCTTACCACCTAACCTGAACAGCTACAAGATGTTCATGGATTATATATACTCTTTAGAAGACTATCAAAAGCAAGTTTGGTCGAACCACTTTACTGATTAATTGCTCACAGTCCGGGTGATACCAAGGAGGCAAAGCATACCAGTTCTTGATTCTTGACCAGAATTTATGGGACGCATGCACCTTCTTTCTCCAAAGTTCTGTAGATGCTGCTACTGCCAAAAGAAGTGGGAATGCAAAACTAGTTTTCTTCATGTTTGTTACCGAAGGGGGTAGTTCTTAATGCTTACTGAATATGCATTGTGGCTTTTTATTTATTTATTTATTTATTTTTCTTCTCCTTTAGATATCACCAATTCAAATTTAAAGTTGCTGCAACAATTTTTGGGTAGCTAAATTGTAGCTCAGCTAATAAATCCTGAAGCTTGGCTTATATATACATTTTGTCTTGCATACTTCTCTCTTTGGTTGATTCTGTGAGACGGGAAGGGACAGCATGGAGGTTTTACTGTAGTCTATTGGGTTAAATGGTATTGCAAGCAGTGTTTGGGATACTGTACTGGTCGATACGGTGGTGTATTTCGTATTGGAAAACGGTATGGTATGGTCGAGTGCTAGAATTTCATCACGTACCGGCCCAAGGCGCCAACTGGAACTTATCGGTGGGGAGTGTTGGTCGAGAATCATTATTTTACAAAATTAGAGGGACTAAATTATGTAAAAAAGTCATGCCTTAAATCTTAACCTTAGCAGTAAGCCTTTCTTCCGTACCTTTTCTTCTCTCTTTTGTGCCCGTCGTATCCTCTTCCAAGCGTCGTCGGCCTCCTTTGCTCGCAGCGTCGGTCCTCTATTTTTTTGAGAATTAAATGAAATATTTATTAACAAAAGTAAAACTTATACAAGAGTCAGCTACTAATATCCTACAATCAAAAGCACACCTGCAGTATTAGGATGTCATCCACGAGCCAACAGCTATCCAATCAATACATAAGAGGTTAAACTAACTAAAGCAATCGAAGGTCATTGCTCATACTATCCTGCTTGTTATGAGCCACTATCATTTTCTCGGATCACGTTAACAATTACTGCAGTAAGCTCGGACTTGTGCCGAGCCTCATTTTTGTAGATCCTCCAGTTTCTATCCCTCCAAATGTAATAAATGACAACCTGGAAGGTGGTTTTGACCAAGAACCCGTGCGGGTGACCATATCTCATATACCGAATAATATCATCCAACACCTCGCCATATATACGAACCACTAAAGAATCGAAGCAACACCAGCATTTTGCTCCAAATAGACTTACTATACTCATATTCAAAGAACAAATGCTGTGTCGATTCAATAATCATTTTACATAAATCACAAATAGGATCAAAGGATCCAAACCACCTATCCTTGGTTCGTAATTGGTTTTTGATCACCAACCAAAGACAAACAGCCGCCTTGGGGCACATTACTTGTCTCCATACGATGTTTTGCCATGGCACTATTGGAAGTGGTGTTTGTAAAAGAGAATGCGTTGACTTATTAGTAAACCGCCCACTTGAGTGTAAAGTCCAGATCACTTCATCCTTCTGTCCCTCAGTTGGTCTTGTACGAAACAATCCCTCCAGAATATGAAAATGCCGTTGGGAAGATAATTGATCCCACTCCTTCCAAAGCCAAGCAATCATCGCACCCATAGGAATCCGACTTCTGAGTCCCTCTAGATCCTCCCACAGCCATAGAGGACTTGTGTTCTCTCAGTTGTCAAACCACAGCCTAATATCCTTGCCATCCCTTACTTTGTGTTTAATGACCGGGTAAACCACATCCCTGAGCTTCAACATCCCTCTAACCATCCGCAAACTACTTCGAGTGTCTTGTAGCTGCCAGAAACTATATGTATGGAGATACAATAAGTGCACCCATTTTACCCATAATGCCTCTTTATCAACAAAGAGCCTCCAAATTTGTTTAATAAGGATGACCAGGTGCATTTGAGTGATTGACTTAACATCCAGTCCTCCACTTTTCTTAGGCAAGATGATTTCGCTCCACTTAACTTTAGCCCCTTTACAGTTTCCAACTTTCCTAGACCATAGGAAGGCCTTTAGTATTCTCTCCATCTCCTTTATCACATTCTTTGGGAGGATCAAGTGCAACACCCAGTATAGGTGCATATTATTCAGTATTGCATTTATAAGAGTCACTCTAGCTGCTAGAGATAAAAACCGATTCTGCCACCCAGTAATTCGACCCTTTAGTTTTTCTATCAAAGGAATAAAATCAGAGTGCTTAGGTTTACCTGTCGTAATAAGAATCCCCAAATACCGAAATGGGATTGTCTGCCGTGCAAAACCTACCATATCACTGATCCACTTCGGATGCTGAATGTCAGAGGAGATATAAATCCCACTCTTCTGCTTATTTACTGTCAAACCCGACCACTCCGAAAATTTGCTCGCCATACTCATCATTATTAAAATAGTTTGAGGATTTGCTCTACAAAACATGATTACATCATCAGCATAAAACAAATGTGTCAGTCTCAACACTTGACACCTAATGTGGTATTGAAACAACTCATTATGTTCCACCAGCCTCGTCACCAATTTAAAGAAACCCTCCATAGCTAGAGTGAATAGGTAAGGGAAGAGAGGATCCCCTTGCCTAATACCTCTCTGGCTACGGAAAGGTCTGGTTAGGATACCATTCACTAGTACACTCATTGAAGAAGTCTGTAAACATTGTATGATCCAGTACCAGAACCTATAGGGTAAATTAATAGCTTCTAAACATTGATTCAAATAATCCCAACTAACTGTGTCATATGCTTTGTATAGGTCCAGCTTTAGGGCACAACTTTGGATCGGCTTCCTCTTGTGGTACTCCCCCAATAATTCCTGCAAAAGTAAAATATTGTCCCCAATGCTTCGGGGTGGCAAAAAGGCACTTTCCTTATTCACCACCTCTTTTAACACCAATTTAAGTCTATCCACCAATAACGTTGCAATGATTTTATACACCGTTGAGTAGCATAAGATTAGCCGATAATCTGATATTGTTGAAGGTCGCTCAACCTTCGGTACTAGACATAGAAAAGTGTGATTTATCTCCTTTAGTAAAGTACTTGAAGAGAAAAACTCCAAAACCGATTCAGTTAAGAGTGGTCTGGTAATGTCCCAGGTTTTCTGGAAGAAGCCTGCCGACAAACCATCCGGACCTGGCACCTTACTGCTATTTAACCGAAAAATCACCTCCTTCACTTGGTGAACTGTAAACGACACTAGCATCATCTCTTGCATCGGCTGGTCCGATTAAAATGCTAGCACAGTCCCTACCCGGAACCTACTTTGTTAGCAAGGGGAGTCCTACATTAGCTGAATAAAGTACTCACGAATATGAAGTGAAAGTTCTGTTTGCCTAGAAACCTAATTTCCCCCTCCATCCTTTAGTTCCGAAATAGTATTTCTATTCCGACGCGCAAAATCGAGGCATGAAAAAATTTTGAATTGACATCTCTGTCTTTCAACCATTTCAATCTCACCTTCTACCTTAAAATGGATTTCTGCAACTGCAACTCATCTTGTAACTACCGCATCTTCTCTTTTTCTTGAGCCCTCAAAGTGACATTATGTGGGTCATCATAACAAGCTTGCTGTATATCAGTAATTGCCTTTCTCAACTCCCTCAAATTTTGATCCCTCCCCTTACACCAGTGCTTTATAGCTAGCTTTGCAGCCCTCAATTTCTGCATGAGTTGGAATGCCTTGTAGCCTCCCATCTCATACTCCCACGCTTTGCGTATAACTTCCATAAATCCATCCACTAGTGCTAAGCCATTAAAGAAGCGGAAGGGAGCTCCCACTGGCAGCAGATCTTGCATATTTTGTATCAAGATGGGAGAGTGATCTGAACACAATGGATTGCCAAATTTAGCCACAGCTTGCGGGAAAAGTTGGAGCCACCGTTGGTTGACCATGGCTCGGTCTAACTTTTTCTGAAGGAACGTGTGTCCCTATTGTTTATTCTCCTATGTGAACCACCTTCCAACTCCCTTGAGGTCTACTAAATCTACTTGTTGAGTCAGTTGAGAGAGTTCTCTTCCTATATTTGGGTAGTGCCCTATGCCTCCTTCTACTTCTACGGAGTTCAAACTGCATCTGTAATCCCCCAAAACTATCCATGGCAATTGCATTCCAGCATGAATTGACTTCAAATCTTCCCACAACTTAACTCAAAATTTGTTGCATAAATAATTGTGGCTTCAAACTGAAACCTGCCCTTGAGCTAGTCTCACAAGCGCACCATTAGGTCGTCGCTTTTTAATCTTTACTTGTCTTTAACTCTTCAAGTTCAAACGATGATGTTGCTCTATATGTATATATGTTTAATCTCAGCTGAGTTTTATCATGAGTTATTTTGTTTGAGAATGGTTTGAAGTTTGAACAAAACTTAAGTTGTGACTTGTGGGTCGAATGTTAATACTTTGTGTTATTCTTTATTAGATGAAGGCTTTTTGCTTTGTATTTTTCTTTTCCAGACGATGGTCAATCGAACTTGAAGACTCGAATTGAATGGTTAAACTTACTATTTTCACCCGTTGCAAGTCGCTAAATTAAAGAACTTCTTTCTCTACTTTTTTTTCCTTATAATTTCGAATAATAAATTAATAATTATTTTCATCACCAATTCTATGGAAATTAATATTAAACATTAGATAATTTAATTTTTTAATTAGATTAAACTTAAAGTAACTTGATTTTTTCATGATTACATTAAAATAGTTTCTAAGATTTGTCTTGACTTATGAGAGTAAACTCATTATTTAATAAAATATAAAATTGTAATTGTTTAAGTAATATTTTTTTTATTTTCTACATCAAATTCATTTTTATAATGTGTATTGCCAATTGTCAAAACAATAATGTAATTAAGATAGAAATTGTAGTATATTTTCAATATACTTATGTATAATATTTTCAATTTCTTTTACAATATTCATTTAACTTTTTAATATGTTTAAATCTAAATTGTATCCTCAATTTGAGTAAAATATATATACAAAATTTTATTTTCAATATTAAGTTATTAATTAAATTTTGACATATATCTTTATTTGTTTTTATAGATAAAAAGAGAAAATTTTGAGTACTTTTGATAATTCATCTTCTTTAAGTTCTGGAATATTTGATGATCTAGTTTGAAATCTTGCTAGATTGATTCTTAGTATAAATAATCATACTATTTATTTGTATTACAACAAACATTTGAAAGGTGAAGGAATTATCATATCAAAGAAACATTTAACTGGGATCAGAAGTGATGTGGAACCTTGTAATAAAAAATAGTAGATAAAAATTTAGCTTAAAGAGTATCAAAATAAGAAACAAAAAAGGCAAAGATTGATATATGAAATTGGTAGTGGAAGTTCTTTTTTGTTAGGATGATACTTGCAATGTTCAAGGTGATATTCTTACCCAACAAATAGGATTGTTGCACCCGATGTGAGGAACATTTGTTCCACAAACAACTCCTTTAACTTAATTTTCAATTCTTAATATCTTACAATTTAAAGAAGCAACTCATAATATGGACATAACAATGATTAGATTGTAGTGTGATGAAGATATATCATTTAATGTTGCTGATTCTTATTAATATCAACTTATGGTAGATGTTGTTGTCTCTTATGATACATGATATAATGCTTCTCCATTAATGACTATACAGATAATCTTTTGAGAAGCTTTATTTGTGCAAACAAAAGTTATTTCGATAAAAATAGAATGATTTGGAAAATATATGAGTGCTCGATCGTGTGTGATAATTGGAAACATATACGACATGAACTTATTATCATTTTTTGGTTTATTATGCTAAGGGGATTATGTTTTTAAAGTCCATTGATGCATTTATCTTTGTAAGAAATGTTGATACTTCGTTTGAGATATTTGATGAAGTTATAAATGAACTTGGACCTAAAAATATTATATAGTTCATCACTGACAATAATTATACTTATAAGGCAATTGGAAAAGGTTGCAAAGTAAGTATAATTCTATTTATTGGACTCCTTTATGTTACACATTGCATTGACTCAATGTTGAAAAATATAAGAAATCCTATATATATTTTTATCATTGATGAAACTTTGCAAAAAGTAAGAAAAGCGACCAAATTTATCTATAATCATACATGAGTTCTGAATTTGATGAGAAAGACTTTTACTACTAGTAAGAATTTGTGTTACCCTACCATTAAAAGATTTACAACTAACTTCTTATCACTTCAGTGATTTGTTCTAATGATGAAGGAGCTGAGATGAATGCTTACAAGTGATAAATGAGTTGCATCTCAATATGCCAAGTTTAATGCTAGAATGGAGGTTTTCATAATTATACTTGAAAATCATAAATTTTTAGTCCTAATATCAATTTGTCATATGGCTTTATGAGTGTTTGGTGAGAATACTTCATACAGTTAATAGTGATGAAAAGGCAATACTTAATTATTTTTATGATGTCATAGAGAGGGTAATGGAAGCATTAAAGGCTACTAAGAAAATAGGTCTTCTTTGTATACACTTTATCTTACAGTCATCAATAAAAGATAAGAAAGACAATTTTACTATCTATTGTTAGCTACTATGGTATTTTTTAATATTAGTATCTATTTTAGACTAGGTTTTACAAAGAAAACTAAAATTAATAGGAGAATGCTATTAACTATCACAACAATTGTTTCACATGAGATGATGCAAGATCTCCTTAGTTCACAAACGAAGGCATGTAAAGATGCGTGCAGTGATTTTGAACTGCCTATTACAATTCATCAAAGAGATAAATATAATTCAAGTATATATTTTTTCACTTTTGTTACTTGTTTAAAACTAATCATCAGTTTATTTTATTTATAAGGTTATTTTTGTTGTCTTAAACTTACTTGATATGACCAATCTAGAAATGATGCTTCAAAATTTTTCAAAATTTTGCAATTAAAATTTTGAGTCAATATTTGAGTACAACTAGAGTGTGAAAGGAATTGAAGCATATTTGAATTCACCCATTCCAAAGAAAGAAATAGATTGAAATACAAAAGATTGAACAATTTAATGTTTGTTTGATACAACTTATAACTTCAAACAGGTATATTATTATCATTATTAAGTTGAATATAATTTCTGGTAATTTCTTAATAATATAGTTTATTTATTCACTAAGACTCCTAATCAAATAAGTAGTCTTATATATACCCAATTTTCCTTAACTATGTCAAATTTTTAGCAGATTGAGTTTCTGAAAACCCAAGTTTCATAGAAGAGAGTGATTGAAGGTATTGACACGTCATTTGATATAATCAATTTGAATGATAATGATGATGAGACTTCTCTCAATAAGAAGGATACTGTACTAAATAAAAATTGTTATCATTAAGATTTGAATGGATATGCCATTAAATAAAGTTTTAGTTTTTTTTTTCAATTTTGTTTTGATTTCACTTATATTTGATATATATTTTAAATTTTATAGCTGCAATATAAATATAAAACTTTTAAGTGTAAGTGTTTTTGCTTTAGGTTTCAATTTTATTTCTTGTTTTCCTTGACATGAATTCTAATTGTAATTGTAACTTCCTAACATATACCCTAGAAGTATTATAGCATGTCTATAGTGTATTAAGAAGTGAATATAATAAATTAAGAGCATCTAAGTATAGTAAGAGACATAATGGTACTTAATGTAAAAGATTTGGGTAAATAGATAATTTGTTCGTTTCGACATGAACATACCTTTACTTACTATAAAAGATTTGGGTAAATGGGTAATTTGTTCATTTCGACATGAACATACTTTTGTAATTTGGCCATATCTTGGCCTGTAGACCTCTAAATTGATAATTCTAATTGGAAATTAATATTGAGATATAGATCTAAAACTTTCATGAAGGAACTGAAATTTTATTGTGCCTCTAAGGATTTTGAATCCTGGCTTGAATTTGAGCTATGGTTGTTGTCCCTATTTTCGAACAGCCTGTAGTGTTTTCGACATAACTCCTGGAATAATTAACCAAATTATATGAAATTTATTACATTAAAAAATTGAGTCACAGAGGAATGAGCTTAATTTAAAAAATTGTAGGCCAATGTGTGAAGTAAAGGAATAAGAAAGACCAATACGTAATTTTTCTAAAGTTAACACCTAGACCAATTGGATTAAAGCATATGTGACCAATAATAATAAAGCATGTTTATCCAATAGGAATTAAGCATATGTGTGAGTCTTGAAAGTTCTGGAATGGGGATATAGAGAACAAATGCACGACATTTTGGGGTTCTAAGTTCAAAATTTTCTCCTCTCCATTTCACCTTCTTCATCCCATCATTTTTCATATAAGAAATCAAGCCAATCTTAGGTAGAAATCAAGGTAAAAGTTAAGGATTTTCTCTTCACCTCTATCTCTTCTTACTTTTCTTATGAAGAAATGAAATTATAAGGTTGGAAATGAGATTGGGAAGTATATTTTTGCTGTCTCTAGCTGGTGAGTCAAGCAAAGCCAAAGAGGAAGGGAAGGAAAGGCAATAGAAGATTTACTTTGTCAATTTTTAGGTTTGGGACTTCACTTAGTTGATATCTATATTTGTGTATGATTGAATAGATATAAAGATTCATTTGGATGTGGAATGGTTGTTGGTATGTTGCTTCGTTGTTATCTTGCATAGAATCGGTTGAATATGGCAAGAGAGTATATTGTATGGTGGAATTCTATCTAGGGTTTGTTTGAGTCATAACTCAGTCTACAGACCTCACAATTGTTTGATTTTAGTTGCATATGAAACCTAAGACATAGAAATAGAGATCCATAGAAAAGAACCTGACTTAATTCTAGCTCTATGACCTTGGAAATTGAGATTGAAAAAGGTTACCTGATACTACCTTTGTATTAGAGTAGCTTGTGATATTTTGCCTATATCTTATGATATAGAAGCCCAAATTGTCTGATTATTAGTGCTATATAAATTATAGACATAAAGAAAAAAATGTTTAGAAGAGCTTGAAACCCATTTCTGACTTTTTTTATATACATATTAAGAAACAAGTAGTGGTATGAATGGAAAGCGTGTCTACCACGATCGTGACATTATTTTCGTTTCTGATTTTTTTACCACATCTTAACCAAACCTTTATGGATGTGTATGAAACTTTTAAAACACCTAGAAATAAATGAAATATGACTTAACGTATATGAATTGGGAGATTGAACATTATAATTTAAGATTAAGCACAATACATTTCAAAGAAAACTTACATGTACATAAATGATTTGTTTGTGTATGTATTGCTCATATGTGTGTAGTATGATTATAGAAGTGTGATTTTGATACCCTTCTAATGGTAATAAGACATGAATTGCATTTATGAACGTAAATATAGATTTTAAAACTTGAATTGAACATCGTATAATTTGTTAATATATGACGAGAAATTTGCAAATAGTTAAAGGAAATATTATAGTGCCAACTCTATTGTCTTGGTTTAGATAGATTGGCATGCCTATAAGATTGTAGTGCAACTACTACAGTTTAATACCACCGGCATCCATTGTCTGATACCTTCGAATATTCACAGTTTGATACCTTTGGGTATCCACAGTTCAATACCTTTAGGTATCCACAATTTGATATCTTCGGATATCCACAACACCTGTTATCCACACCCACAGAAAATGTGCAGGCCTAACCTAGAAAGTAAAGTAAAGAGATATAAATAAGAAATATAATATGAAAATATAAATAATCAAAATAAGAATGAGCATTTGCAATTGTATTGATAATTTGTATCATTGAGTGTTAAATATCAAGTTTTGAGTTCTAAAGGTGAATTTATAGTTTATGAAAAAAATTGAAGCATGTTTGCATTATTTATTTGATTAAGGATGCCATCACTATTTATACTTGTGCAATGTTTATGAATGTATGTGCTTGGCGGATGACTATTGTAAGTGATCATCCAAACTAAGTATTTCCTCACTGAGCTTTCAAGCTTAGCACGAGTGTTAATCCGTATAAGTCCAAGTCATAAAATTGAGTTGCATTGAACATCTACAAGGACCAAGGCTAACAGATAAAAGAAAAAGTCCTTTTTGAAGGCGTTTTTAGTTAAATATGATTGTACATGTAATGCTTAAAGGAAATTGTATGTTTTCTTTTGGATTAACACGTAAATGTAAAAATGTTTTACTACTGGTAAATGATAATGTTAAGCATTGGGGAGTTTTATAATGTGCATATGTATAGCATTGAACCGAAATGCATGTCGTGATTGTATGTACAGGAAATTGGTTGCCTTATGTATGGATGGTTGCAGGTTTC
The DNA here is from genome assembly GCA_027563595.1 of Erythroxylum suave. NCBI lineage: Eukaryota > Viridiplantae > Streptophyta > Magnoliopsida > Malpighiales > Erythroxylaceae > Erythroxylum > Erythroxylum suave. The sequence goes on along the minus strand of JAOSBN010000006.1, from coordinate 4,375,206 downwards.
ACACAGGGGTGTTACATTTTATGGTATTAGAGCCCAATTTAGGTGGTTTGACTAATAAGAGTCTAGTAATGTGTGGGATGGATTGGTTTCAGTGTTGGCCTAATGCAGATTTCCTTGTTTTCTTATAAATAGTAGAGATGGAAACACCTCACGAAACTGATGAGGAATCAACTAATAGTGTGGTCGGGAGAGAGACAAATTAGTTTTGGGTCCTCCTGGGCTTCCAATAGGGTGAAGTACTGGTACAATTAGTACCTGGGGAGATGTTTCTAAAGCTTTCACGTGATATGGTGAGATTGATGGACAAAATGACTGTGCCTAAAGCTCCCATAGAAGCTTTGAGAAAGCATGGGGCAGAAGAATTTGTGGGCGTAACTCTAGAAGAATCAAATAAAGCAAAATACTATTTAGAGCGGATACAGAGGGTTCTAGATAAGATCAAGTGTCTACCTGAAGAAATGGTTACCTGTTCTATCTCTTTTTTACAAGGTCCAGCTTATGATTGATGGAAATTAGTTCTACTTCATCTTCAAGTACCTAACCTCTGACTTGGGAGTTCTTTACCTAAAAGTTCAAGAAGAAATATGTCACAGAAGTTTATAACGTTGCTCAATGGAAGTAGTTCTTAAATTTGAAACAAAGAAATCTATATGTGGTTGAGTATGAAAAGGAGTTCAGCCGGCTCAACAGGTATGCTCCAGAGCTAATTCTAACAAAGGCCTTCCGATGTCAACAATTTAAGGATGGATTAAATAATTCCATCAAAGGGCATCTAATGGCGATAACTTCTTTACAATAGCTGAGCTATTATTAGTTGGTTGAAACATCTATCAAAGTAGAGAAACAAGAGATAGCCAAGAGAGAAAGGACACAAAAGAGGAGTTTCTTTAGAGGTGGCTCATTTTTGGGTAAAAGAACCTAAGATTCGTAGGGTGTGTCCCTAACAGAATTAGTCAATAGCCAAGCCACCAGAGGAAGACGTCAAGCGCAGTTCACAACAACTAATACTGGTAAAGGCTTTTCGACCAGACAGGGAGATGGACGAACATAGTGCCTACACTGTACCAGGAGATATCAGGGCACGTGTAGGTGGTTAACTGGGGTATGTTTTAAATATGGGGGTATAGATCATTTAATAGCTAATTGTCTACAAGGCCCAGGACGTATTAGAGCATCCCAGGGGAGTAGGGGGCATCCAATAGACCTATGACATCTAGAGAGTGAGGTAGAGGCAAAGGTGGACCAGGCCAGTCTAGGGCCATTCTGAGTACAATATCTAACTCTATTAACCATCCTGCATTAGCCGGTCAAGCATGGGCATATGCTACAAAGGCTCATGAGGAACAGGACGCCCCATAAGTTATAATTGGTACTTTCTCTCTCTTTAATCTTAATATGCATGCATTGATAGATCTTGGTTCCACTCATTCATACATTTGCACTGGGGAAGTGTGTGATAGGATGTTATTGGTAGATCGACTAGCCTATGATATACATGTGACTAGTCAGTTGGGCTATAACGTATATGTGAATGGAGTGTATGGAGACTACCCTATTATGTTCTATGGGAAACAGTTTGCTGTTGATTTAATAAAACTACCCTTTCATGAATTTGACTTAATCTTAGGCATAGATTGGTTGTCCAAACACCAAGCTATAGTTGATAGTGGGTTGAAATGTTTATGCTCAAAGATTATGATGGTTCAGAAACAGAGGTGCATGGTATTCAGTCTAGTCCTTTGAATAATGTAATACTAGCCATACAAGCAAGATGAATTCTTAGAAAAGGATGTGAGGCATATTTGGTTTTAATACTTGATTCAAAAAGGGAGAAGGTGAATTTACAAGACATACCGGTAGTAAATGATTTTCCTAACATGTTCCCAAAAGAGTTATTAGATTTGCCACCTAAGAAGGAGGTAGAACTATCTATTGAGATTGTATTTGGTACTACTCCTATTTCAAGGGAACCTTATAGAATGACTCCTACAGACTTAAAAGAGTTGAAGCTTTAGTTACAGGAGCTTTTGGATAAGGTTTTATCCGGCTCAATGTGTCACCATGAAGATACAGGTATGAATTTCGATGACGAAATTCTTTTTAAGGGGGAGCGAAATGTAACACCCCAACATATGCTCTGGAAGTATTATAGCATGTATAGGGTATATTAAGAAGTGAACATAATGAATTAAGTGTATTTAAGTATAGTAAGAGATATAATAGTACTAATTGTAAAAGATTTGGATAAATGGATAATTTGTTTATTTTAACATGAACATACCTCTGTAATTTGGCCGTATCTTGGTCTGTAGATCTCCAAATTAGATACTTCCAATTGTAAATTAATCTAGAGACAAATATACAAAACTTTTGTGAAGGAACCAAAATTTTATTATGCATCTAAGGTTTTTGAATTCTGGCTTGAAGTTGAGATATGGTTGTTGTCCCCATTTTCGAACAACCTGTAGTGTTTTGGGTATAACTTCCAGAATAATTAACCAAATTGCATGAAATTTATTACATTAGAAACTTAACACATAGGGGAATGAAATTAGTTTATAATATTGATGGCCAATGTGGGAAGTAAAGGAAGAAGGACCAATATGCAATTTTTCTAAAGTTAACACATGGACCAATTGGATTAAGGCATGTGAGACCAATAATAATAAAGCATGTGTATCCAATAGGAATTAAGCATATGTGTGAGTATTGAAAATTTTGGAATGGGGATATAAAGAGGGTAGATGCATGGCATTTTGGGGTTTCTAAGTTCAGATTTTTCTTCTCTCTATTTCACCTTCTTCATCCCATCATTTTCATGTAAGAAATCAAACCAATCTTAGGTGGAAATCAAGGTAAAAGTTAGAGATTTTCTCTTCACCTTTATCTCTTCTTACTTTGCTTATGAAGGAATGAAATTATAAGGTTGGAAGTGGGATTAGGAGGTATATTTTTGGTGTTTCTATATGGTGAGTCAAGCGAAGCCAAAAAAGAAGGGAAGGAAAGGCAATAAAAGAATTTGTCAATTTTCAGGTTTGGGACTTCACTTGGTTGATTTCTGTATTTGTGTATGGTTGAATGGATATAAAGATTCATTTGGATGTGTAACGGTTGATGGGATATTACTTTGTTGTTATTTTAGTATTATCTTGTGTAGAATCGGTTGAATATGACATGAGAGTATCGTGTAGTAGAATTCTGTCTAGGGTTTATTTGAGTCAATCACATTGTTTGAGTTATGACTCAACCTAAAGACCTCCAAATTGTGTGATTTAAGTTGCATATGAAACCTAAGAAATAGAACTAGAAATCTCTAGAAGAGACTCTAACTTAATTTTAGCTCTATAACCTTGGAAATTGAGATCACCAAAGATGACCTGATGCTACCCCTGTTATGGAGCAGCTTGTGATATTTTGTCTATATCTCATGATATAGAAGTCCAAATTTTCTGATTATTAGTGCTATAGAAACTATATACATAGAGGAAAAATGTCTAAGAGACCTCAAAATCCATTTCTAACTTTTTCTATATTTATATTAAGGAAAAAGTAGTGGTATGCATGGAGAGAGTGTCTATCATGACCGTGACATTGTTTTCGTTTCCAATTTTTTTTCCACATCTTATCCAAACCTTTATGAATGTGTATGAAAATTTTAAAGCACTTAGAAATAAATGAAATAGGACTCACCACATGTGAATTGGGAGACTAAACATTGTAAGTTAAGATTGAGCATAATGAATTTCAAAGAAAACTTACATATACATAAATGATTTGTTTGTGTATGTATTGCTCATATGTGTGTAGTATGATTATACAAGTGTGATTTTGATACCCTTCTAATGGTGGTAAGCCATGAATTGCATGTATGAATGTAAATATAGCTTTTATAACTTGAAATGTATATCATATGATTTGTCAATATATGATTTGTGAAATTTGTAAATGGTTAAAGGAAATGTTATAGTATTTGCTCTATTGTCTTGGTTGTGGATATATTGGTATGCTTATAGGGTTATAGTGCAGCTACTACAGTTTGACATCACCAGTTCGATACTTTCGGGTATCCACAATTCGATACTTTCGGGTATCCATAGTTCGATACCTTCAGGTATTCACAGCTCCCATTATCCACAACCATAGAAAATGTGCAGACCTAACACAAAAAGTAAATAAAAAGATATAAATAACAAATACAATATGACAACATAAATAATCAGTATATGAATTAGCATTTGCATTTGTATTGATAATTTGTATCATTGAGTGTTGAATATCAATGTATATGAAAAAATTGAAGCATGTTTACATTATTTATTTGATTAAGTATGCCATTATTATTTATATTTGTGTGATGTTCACGAATGTATGTTCTTGGCGAATGATTGCTATGAGTGGTTATCCAAACTAAGTATTTCCCCTCTAAGTTTTCAAGCATAGCATGGATGTTAATCCGTGTAGGTCTAAGTCATAGGATTGAGGTACAAGGAACATCTACGGAGACTAAGGCTAACAGATAGAAGAAAAATACTTTTAGAATGCGTTTTTAGTTAAATATGATTGTACATGTAATGGTTAAAGGAAATCGTATGTTTTTTTTTGGATTAACATATAAATGTAAAAATGTTTTACTGTGGTTAAATAATAAAGTTAAGCATTGGGGAGTTTTGTAATGTGTATATGTATAATAATGAACCGAAATGCATGTTGTGAATGTATGTATAAGAAATCGATTGCCTTATGTGTAGATGGTTGTAGGTTTCCTATAGGGGGTGTTACAGTAATACTTATGGACCAATATTATTCTTACCATATGATATCTTGATGTAATTATTTTTTACTATATAATGTAAATTGTAACATTTTAAGTACTTTTATTATTCTTAGTTTAAAATTTGTATGATAATTAAATGATCATTTTAATATTAATTGTGGTTATTTTTTATATGTAAAATATGTGAAAAGTAATATTCACAAAAATTAAGCGATAGTTGTCATTTCAAATTTATATTATTATGATTTTTTGAGATAAAATTGATGTAAAATAAAAAAATTATATTGGAAAATATATAACGGACTATTGTTTAGTCTTATAAAATTAAGAATTTAATTTGTAATTTTAAAAATTTATCTAAAATAGTATCCAATACTAATGTCATATCGTATCCAAGTCAAATTCGATACCAAATTCAGCATGGTATTCATAGCATTTATTGTAAGCTAAGGGGCTGATTGGTTTCGTTTTTAAAATTTTTTTTTTGTGGTTTTTGCAATTAAAAAACAACCCTTAAAATCATTTTTGGTTAAACATATTTATATATTTCGCTTTAAAAATAAAAAAATGACAACTATTTTACAAAAACATAAAAATAACGTTTTCGTGATTTTTGAAAACAAATTTTCATCTATTTTGAAATGCTTTTTTTTAGAAAAACAAATCATACTCAGGTTTTTCTCCTCTGCACCGACTTTAACTTCGTCTTCTTCTGCGTCTCCAGGTTTGTCTCTCTTGCCCATAACAGAAAACCCATCATACTTCTTGCAACTATCAATACTACTTTCTTGTCTGAGCTGAGTATATTGTTGATGATAGAATCAGTGACATTAGTTTGGTAATCAAAAACAAAATAGAGAAACTAGGCGTGATGGAAGAGAGATGTGAAACAACACAGAATCGTGAAAAGGATGAGAAATATAAAGAAAATAACAGCAGTATATATGTAGCATACTTACTAAAAGCAACGATGCAGAACTTTTGCTTTGAGCATAAGCTTCACACTCGTTCTTCCTCTGAACAACAAATTTTCTGACTAGAATAAGTTCTTGCGTGATGTATTTTAGTTCTTCAATTTTTCCTTCACCTCCTTTGCTAAACATAATGCTAACTTCATCTTTTCATGGAAAACTCCAATACTTTATAAAGAACAACACAGAACCATGAACAACCTATGAAATAACATTGTTAAAATCAACAGCTACGGCTACAACTGTTTTTTTCTTCCTCACGTCTTTGTAGCAACTCTGTTCTTGGACTTCACGTCATTTTAAAGTAGCTTTCTCGTTATCCTCGCATCTTTATAGCTATTTTCTACTTTTCTGCTGGTCCTCACGTCTTTATTGTAGCATGGAGTAGAGCACAAGTGGCTGGAGCAGGTGAAGCCTAGTTGTCTTCTTGCCTTCAAGTCATTTAATGTGGCGTAGAGGGTTCTTGTGCATTTAATGAAACCAATTACTAGTGCATCAGTTGTTTTGTCTTGGCCCCTTTTGATCCCTTTCTTTATGATTTCGTTTTTAATAAAGATATGGAATTCTATAGTATATCTTTGTCAAGAAAACACATAAATATCTTTTCTTTGCCTGAGAGCAATATTGTGCCCTAAGGGCATCTCCAACCCCCCCTCCAAAATGGAGGAGAAACACCATTTTGGAGGAAAAATTCACTCCAATCCACCTCCATTTGCTCCTCCATTTTGGAGGAATGCTACTTTAGAGGGGCACTGTAGCAACCTCCATTACTATTCACTTTTTTTTTGTCTTTCTTTTTTCTTTCTTTTTTCATTAATTCAATTTTAAAAATTTTTTATTTTTTATTTAAACAATATTTCAATATTTTCATTATATATTTATTTAAATAATTATAACTTTATAATAATTTTAAGGATTAATTTCATATTTATAAATTTTTTCATTTTATATTTATAACTTTATAATTATTTACTTATGAATAAATATTTTTTAAAAAAATTTTAAAAATGTCCATGAGAAAACTTCAGATAAAAATATAACAATAATAATATTGTGAATAAAAATATACACAAAAAAGAAAAGTTGGGTTAATTTTATAAAGCAATTTTAATAATCATTGATGAATGGTAAAAAAGAATATGTTGAGAATATTCCTTTTTAGTGTGAAAAATAGAGTTGTGGATTAGAGTGAAAAACACAATAGTATCTCTAAAATAGAGAACACTTTACTCTATTTTGGATGGGTTGGAGATGGCCTAAGTGTTCATTTGTGAGCTATTGGAAGTGTTGAAATATCCCAGACTCCTCTAGCTATCCTTTATTTTGTAATTTGATACAGTGTCATATAGCTTGTCAGACACGGTGTTGTAGCCGTTAAATTGGATATTGAGATGTCTGTGTAATGACTGCTTCTTATTAACTATTTATTAATATATTCAACTTTTCAAAAAAATAGTGAGTGCTTAATCTATGAAGTTGAATGCATAATTAAAACTGTGTTAAACAAATAATGTATAAAGTTGAATCCATAATTAAAATTGAAGTTCTTCGTTTTAATTAAATAATTTTAAAATTGTGAAATCATTATATTAATATATTTTGTCCAGTTTGTAGAAAATTGTGAATATAATTCATGAAATTTGGAAATGTAATATTGCCTCTAACATGAGGGTGTGATTGCCTATATTTTCCAATACAATATCAGCAACATGATTGAGCCTAGCTAAAATTGTTTATGATTTTAATTGAATCATGATATTGCTTATATTCATTAATTTTTCTTAATAAATCTAATTTGTGTACAAGTTTAGACACCAAGTGTTTTTTAGAAATTGTTATGGTTGTCAAATGTTTATTTTAAACCATATTTAGCATTTAATACTTTGTAGAAATTGTTGTGATTGATGTCACTCATATGTTATTACGTTTAGCAATGGAAGGCTTGAACAATGAATGATTAAAATGATTCTATGGAAGTAAATGAAAAAGATGGGATATGGAATGATAATATAGAGATGTATTTAATCTCCTTGATGGTTGAAGAAATGAAGAAGGGAAATCGAACAACTACTACCTTTTCCAAATCTGGTTGGAAGAATATTAAAGTAGGGTTTCAAACAAAATTCAATAAGGACTATACTGATATTCAATTGAAGAATAAGTATAATGAATTAAGGGCTAGATTGAAGAATTTCAAGAACTTATTGAAAGAAACAAGAATCGGCTACAACTTCATTACCAGTAAAGTTAATGCTACAAATGAATGTTGGGAAAATCTGTTTAAGGTAAAAATATGTCTTTTTAATTAATATATCATATTATATAATATTTATTCTCACATTCATTTTTCATCATTACAGGTGCATAAAATGACTCACAAATTCAAGAAAAAAGGATGTAAGGAATTTTCAGACTTGTGTCGTACTTTTAGAGATACTATAGCAACTGGTGTGCATGCACATCCATCAACTAAATCTCCATCAAATAGTACAGAAGAGGAACATGAAAATGATGTTGATGAAAATTACTTGTATAATGAAAATAAAGATCAAGATATAAGTTCTATGTCTAAGAGAAAGAAATCTCCTAAGAATAAGAAGGC